>JAJOZX010009701.1:12500-75000 GCA_023014485.1 Bathynomus jamesi | reverse complement strand
TGAAAAATATTTCATTTCAGAAAATCACATACAACTAAGGGCCACCCTAATATATATATATATATATATATATATATATATATAGTGGTTAGCGTCGCTGACTACGAATCCATCGGCCCCAGCTGTTCATCCTTCCACACAATAAAGAAAGTGGTTGGTAGCTAAATGGGTACCCTAGGTGGCCTAGTGGTTAAGACGCTGGGCTACTGGTGGGGCGTGGTTCGGATTCCACATTAAACTGTAGGTCTAAGATGGAGTGAAAAGCTTGACCTTCGTCAGAATGAACAATTCGGGCTGAAGCTAACCAAAGGTTTAATTTAGTATATAATGTATTCGTGTTATTTACTCTTCAAAGATATTATGTCTCTTTTCATATATAATATACAGGGTAATTGGTCATTGATGATATGAGTACGCTTCAAAACTTTGATTTAAGGAAAAGCCCATATAAAGACATTACCGATACCTTCAAATGAGACTTATTAAATCTGAGAAAACTTCAACTTTTCCTTCAAAAAAATGAAGACTCAAGAAATTTCGTCGAAAAGCGATCTTCAAAATACGAAACCAATTTACTTTTTAAATGAAACAAAACTGGTATATATCAGGTTATCATTGACTTCTTTCGAGGTACACACGCCCCCCTCCCCCTCACACGCAAACCTATATAAATAATTATGTACATTCACACCAAAAGTTATATCATACTACTAAATTATGCAAGAAAAGTGAATGTAACATGATCATCTTCATGTTGTCCGTGATGAATTAAACCGAAGCAACATGAAAACATATTGTACACACACACACACACACACACACACACATATATATATATATATAATATATATATATATATATATAATATATACACACACATGAGGGGGTCGCGCGTCTTACGGTACCTAAGCGCCACCACAGGCGAAAACGTGTTTTTGATGGATATCATTATTTTCACCCTTCCTCTATCGCGTGGTTTGGGTTATAATGACCTTACGACACTAGAAGTATGATTGAAAACCTTATGAAGCGAACTACTTTTTTCACCTCTATCGCCAGCCAAAAGTTCACCCAAAGTTCGGCATAATAAGAAAAATCAAAAAATAAAAAAATATATATAAAATATAAAATATGAAAATCTATTCCAAAAACTCATCAACATCTTCATTAGCATACTTAGAACTCTAATTTAGCCAAAAATGAACGTTCTAGCTCAATTAATAACAGAGATACTATTACAAGAATATTGCTGAACTTTGCAGGCGATTTCTGGCAAATTTATTTTAATTTTGGCGCTTCGGTACCTTAAGACGCGGGACTCCTCATATATATATATATATATATATACACGGTGAACCAAAAGTAGGTGGACAGTAGGTTGAATACGGTTTGTGTTATATTATATTATAACTATGGTGTTCATTATAACTATGGTGTTTGTGTTTTATTATATTAAATATTATAACTAAATTTATTTAAATTTTATTTTGTATTATAGTATACAAAAAAATTAAATATGTATTCTCAAAATAAACGTTATCATTTACTGTCCACCTACATTTGGTTCACCCTATATATCGGTCCTATTCAAAGGAGTGACATAACGAAGGAGTGACATAACAAAGGAGTGACAAATCGGAGATAAAATTCAAAGGAGTGACACGAAAATACCAACAAAGAAGAAGAAAGAACAAATCCAGAGGGAAGAGAGGCTTGCAACTGTTAGGCTAGGTTAGGTTAGGTTAGGTTAGGTTTCTAGTTTTTTAAATAAAATCTTAATTTTAACAATTCTGTCACTCCTTCGTTACGGTATTTATGTCACTCCTTTGTTATGTCACTCCTTTGAGATGTCACTCCTTCGATACAGACCCATATATATATATATATATGTTCCATAACAGAGTTTGCTTATCTGTAACAACTAGAGTTATCTCTATTAACAATGTATATACATATAGAGCCTATTGTATGTAATATTATAAATATATTACTATAAAAATTAGCATGATTCATTTATGCCTAAGAATCGTCTTCACTGAGGTTAGGATCTTTGTAAATATTTTCATTTAGAAAGTAAAATTCAGGAGTTTTTGAACACTCAACATTGAACCACAAATCGCAGACGAAGTAAGCTTGATTGAACATTGTTCCGTTTGGGCACAGGAACGAATGCTTTGAGCCGTCTTGCAAACACATGTGATACACCTGTGAACAATTTACAAAGGCATAAAAATTAATTTGAAGCGGTTATTATTATTATTATTATTATTATTAAATATCTCTCTCTCTCTCTCTCTCTCCTCCTCTCTCTCTCTCTCTCTCTCTCTCTATATATATATATATAATATATATATATATATATATATATATAACGAAGACCGTAGAAAAAGTAATTTGTATAATATAGCATTCAGTTTATTTTAGAGACTACAAAAAAAAGGTCCCTTTATTTTTTTGCCTCAAATACCGCATTTGCACGTACGTACTCGTGCAAAATATTACAAAAGATATCCACAAACAAAGAATGTGTTTGAAAAAATGAATGTGGAAAGGGAAGACGAAGGACATAAACATGATTGAAAAATGTTAGTATCGAGTAATAAACATTTTAAAGTATGGAAGACGATATAGAATCCATTATTCACGGCCACATTCTGTGACGGCGTCTATAAAGTGTCCAAAAAATAGGTTTTTTATTCACCTGACAAGATGCTTGAATATCTCCATAAATTCCGGGAAGATGGTCCTGGCAGGGAAATCCAGTATTCGGAATTCTAGATAGTATCGGATAGTCGGATCCGGAAGTACCGAAGATGCAGTCACCATCCGGATCCATGGCAGAAAGTTCGCATCGAGGAAACGTTACCTGTAATTAAGTGTTATAATATGAAATAAAGGTAGAGGCGTGAAATGAGGGAAACCGAGCAGCAAAATGCGTCAGCGTGCCACACACTCACTGTTCCACCACACAACAGTCAGTCCCACAGTTGACTTTAAGTTCACATTCTGAAAATTGGCAACTGTCAACCACACAAAAAATGAAATGCAGAGTTAAAACAACCAAACCTGTTTGCTAACCAATCCATATAATTAATTCAACCATGTGTTAATCAGGCATAGGGGAATTACTTGGTCAATGTAATTAATTGCAATTACCTCACATATTCTTAATTACAGTTACCGTAGATGGTGAAATACTTAATTGCAATTACAATTACTTAGTAAAGTAATTAATTACAATTACATTTACAAAGAATTGCATTTTTTTTCATAAATACTATTTGAGTTAGAGTATATCATGCGTTTTCAATTCCATTTTCAGTTTTGGCCATCATCTTGAATGAAAACTGGATAATATTAGATTAATAAAATGTGCTCTTTTTTTTAATACTGCACAGAACTGTATTTTTCATTAAGCAGTTCTTACTATGCACAATTGAAAATAAGTAATTGAAAGTAATTGACTGTAATTGTATCAATTACCTTGTTTTTCCAATTGTTACAATTACAATTACATTTTAGGTAGTCAATTACAATTACTAATTAAATGAGAAAATGTAATTAATTACAGTCAATTACAATTACAAATTACCATTACCCCATGTCTCGTGTTAATACTGTTTAGTTTTCTAATAATAAACTTAAAGGGTTCGATTAACCATTTAGATTGGTTGCCAAATAATTTGGTTGTTGCAACCAAGTGTCTTTTTTTACTCGTGCAGTTTTGTAAATTCAAAAATCTGCCTTTAACGTGACATAAATATTCGTTTTGGTGAAGATACTGTACATTAAAGGACATTTCTAGAAATAAATCTGAAAAAAATATATATACAGTATATAAAGTATTTCCCAAAATTAAAGGTTAGACAGGGAACATCCTTAACCCTGAAAGAAAATAGTTTTGTTGTGAGAGGACCAAGACTTTTAATCAGCTGTCCAAAGAACTAAAGAACACGAGGGGTGTTGCGGTGGATATCTTCAAAAAAAGATTAGACGCTGGCTCAGAACAATCCCCGATGAGCCTGGCTCATCGGGGCTATGTGAGGTGGAGAGTACAAGAAACCAACTCTCTACTTCACCAGTCCAACTCGAGAGGAGGGGCGACAAGCTTGACCTTCGTGAAATGAGAAACCTTCGCGCGGAACATTTGAAAAGTTGAAAGGTATAATATATATATACACACACACACACTCGTATATTAATGATGAAGCCTGAGATCCTGCAATCCAGAATCCAGATATATGTATTTCACACAGTTAAGTCATAAATTGTGACAGACGCGTTGTTCGAGCGAGCGTATTAAAGAATATTGACCATTTTTATTAATAAATTTAATCATACAAAACTGTGTTTGTATAAATATTTCTGTTTTTCTATTTACATTGTATGTATTGAAGTGGAAAGACATTCTTTGCTGTGTTCCATGAATTTTTACTTATTGTCAAAAGATTTTAATACTGATACCATAGATTTTAGTTTAGTGTGTTTATTAACGTATAAATAGTTCAATTCACAAAATTTTAAACTTAATTCTGAGTTCGATCACTACTGAACTAACCCCTCGAATTATTTATCTCGGTTATTGAGATCCAGGGATCCATTCAGTGGTCTGGTCTGGCCAATGTATTTTTGTGATTATTACCGAGACCAAGATCTAAGGGTTGGATTTAATCGTATAGCCACTGTCCAGGAATTAATTTAAAACACTATCACTAAAAATTGCAAGCCACTTACGCAATATCACTAACTAGGTTACAGTCTACATGTCATGTATATAAGCATGTACACTAAAATAAGTCATAAGACAGAATAATTACCTTCCATTAGGCTATTTAAAAAAAGGGGTGTGGATGAGGAGCGTGTTCATGTGTTCTTTCACTTTCAATAACCCTTCTATTTAGCCTGATTAGCCTAGTTAGACCCCTAGTAGCTCATACCCCCAAAGAGATAGTCTGGGCCCTAAAATTGTGAAAAAAAATTAAAGATTAAGTGCTTAATATATCTTGTGACTGTGACTGTAAGGTTTGTAAGAAGGAAGGGCTGTGATGATTGGTATCACAGCTTGCACCAAAATTACAGAAGTGTACTTCAGGCATTCTTAGATCTTGTATTAACTGTTTAATGCGGGTTAAGGATATGCTTAGGGCAAGACCAAATAGAGCTGCAAGTACAGAGCCAAGTCGGACTAAGTTAGTTGGTCCAATAAGTGACAGTGTACTGTATGTACTGAGGTTAATGTAAAAGTTAGGCTAGAAAATGAGCCAAAAATAGAAAATACTAAAGTGAGGTTAAGGTTAGTGTCAATGGCCCTACCAGCGACAGTGTAGCAGTGGGCATAGGTGCTGAGGTTAGTGCAGAGGTAGACTTAAAACTGAACCAAAGGTAGGAAATAGTAGTCCTAGTGAGGTTAGCCTAGCGACAAGGACGCAGGTCCCAGAAAAGCTAGGTTTGATGAATGGTACTCAGTTAAAAGTCAGGAAAGGAATATGATTAGTGCAGAGGTAGACTTAAAACTGAACCAAAGGTAGGAAATAGTAGTCCTAGTGAGGTTAGCCTAGCGACAAGGACGCAGGTCCCAGAAAAGCTAGGTTTGATGAATGGTACTCAGTTAAAAGTCAGGAAAGGAATATGATTAACGTTAGAGAGGAAGTACGGTAGATCATGTGGCAGGACTTAAAAACAGGTATGAAATACTTCGCAGTTTAGATGGAAAGATAAACTTTGAGTTTACCATGGTTGTGGATTTTACTATTAGCAATGAGGACAAAGAGGTTTTTAATAAAGGAAAGGGTAAATATTCCGCAGAACTCATCAATCGAAATTACATACCAGATAATAATTTTATGGTGTGTTGTAATATGTTTTAACAGAATCTGTTATCCGTTTTTTGTGCAATTGAGCACGTTTTGAGATAAATAATTTTTTTTCGAAGAAATGTACATCTCGAAAGCTGTTCAATTTCACAAAAAATAGATAGCAGATTCTGTTAAAGCGCCTCAAAATACATAAAATAAGTATTTTCTGGTATGTAATTTCTATAGAGGGCAGACAAAGAAATAGACAGAGAAATCCCTTCTTCCTCGCCGTCTGCAGACATCTTAGAATCATCAGGAAGCGAAAAACACACGTGGTGTTCAAGGAAACAGAAACAAAAGGACGCTTGTGTCTTCCCAAAAAGGCCCGCGAAAAGTTAGCGTCTTACGAGCCTATATAAGTCAGAGTTCACTGGAATTCGTCCTCACTACTTTGTTCTCGTGAATCTACTCTCTCCACAGCACCATCACGACCTCAGCCGGCCTCAGTCCCAAGTCACACTTCAACGATACAAGAACGAAACACATTTGAGGCGACTCTACAATTCCTTCCTGCAAGAAAGAACATTACTGCTGTAGGCGTTCCGTTGGCCTCTTACCAGTTCTCTACCGGCTGTCAATTTTCATCTTCTCGCCGGCAAGGCTAATCTGACTACAGAACCGCCTTTCGAGGCCCAGGTCCGTAAACCTCATATTAAGCTACAAGCCACAAACCCATTTCGCTTCACTCATCCTCCACCACAATTCGATCGGCGCCCGTTCAACAAGTATTTCAACAGGCACCCCTACCGTCTTCAAGGTCATCTTCGACGGGCGAAACGCAATACGGTCAACCTCACCTAGGCCTACAGTCTCCAAGGTCATTACTGCCCAAATACGGTCAACCCATCAAGTAGGTCTTCAATATCCAGAGTATTCGTCATTTGCGGTAAGCTTCCTTTGCCCTCGTCTTAAGCAATCCACACGAAGCCTACACAGTGTAAATGTGCGTCGCGCTTAGGCTATATTCCAGTGTACGCAAGCAACCAGAAAACTAACTCTTTCGTCAAGACCGCAGTAGGCCTATTTCAAGTGTCGTACCAATATCGTAGTTTTGTATCACCCTGTTATTGTGATCATTCGTATAATTTACTTATCGTGCATCCTATTGGTTATGTGCTCTTTTAGCCATTTCATTCTTGACGGCCTAATCCATTTACTGTACCAACCGTATGTGCATTATTTCAGTTGTCAATAGGCTTTCATTATTTATTCTTTGTTCCCTTTTGCATATCTCATTAGCCTATCTAAATTAGTGTATTACTTAACAATTAGTCTGTATAACTATTCCTTATTGCTAATACTCAGTCATCTTTACCATAATATAAATGCCGTTATATAATTGTTAATAATTATAAATACCTTTAGTGAACTGTTAATCGCTGTGAACAAATAATTGATTTATTTTCCTAATTAACAAAACAACAAGGGAATTTTTCTCTCCTATTTAAATATTGTTTATTTAGGCAATAGGCCCAAATTGGTGACCCTAATTTCATATAATTTTTTCAGTAATTATAGTAAGCCTACTTTCTTAGCCACATAAAACCGGTGATCCGTAGGCCACCATAAGTTGGTGACTCTAGCCTTATCATTAACAATCAATCATTACACTGGTCAACACTCATTTTATTGCCAATCATATTAGAGTGATTTTGGGGTAACTTTGTGGTGCTGATTCCGAATATGACATCGGTTTTGCTAGATTGGCTCTAATTTATGAGATAATTGGTACCCCATTGAAACACGTAAAAATGCAAAAAATTTAATGTTCAGGCGGAGCCTACTTACAAATCGCATTGAAATTGTCTCAAATCATACAAAAGTAAACACATGAAATACATAATGGCATTTTATTCGGTCTCACCATCTAGAATGTTCCGGTAGTTTCCCATATGCACGCGTTATGGTTACGTTTCCTATTAAATGAGGGTATTCATTATCTCAAGAACTAGAGCCAAATCGGAAAAACTACTTTCATTTTGGAATTCAGCAACCCCAAAATACCCTAAATTCGTACGAATTTCCTTGGCAACGAAAATTTTTTTTTTTGTTGTTGACCTGTGTTATCAATCAATTAACCATTATCATTATTATAGTGCCAACTTTACGCTATAAACCGGTAACATCAAATTGGTTAACCGTAGGCTACTAGATTTCATTTTCTTTATTGCAACCTAACCTAACCTATAAAATTACATGTTTTTACACGCTTGCTCTTACGGTCAGTATATTGCCTGTTACAATAGAAAATATTTCGGTTTTTTCTATAATTACACTCTTTTGCACAGTTCGGACATAAACAAGTTTTTAATATCACGCCGTGATTTGCAAAAAAATCTAAAGCTTTATCTTTGTCTAAGGCAACAAGACGAATTACGTCTTCAAAGCCTACTTCACAACCAGCACAGTTCATGGTCACAGAAACACAGAAACAAAGAAACAATTATTTGCTGCCAATACTTTCAGTTGCCAATTTTGATTAGATAACATCCATCCATCCATCGTGTTCTACCTATCAGGCAGGTCCAACTCATGTGTCCCGCCAAAGTGTTCTATCCTGAGCTATCTTTTTCATCTCATGATAGCTCCTGCCTGCCTTCAAGCCTTCAAATCATCCAGCATTGCTTTCCTTTTCCTTCCCCTCGGCCTTCTACCTTCATATCTACCCTCTATCACCTCCTTCAACAATCCTTCTTCTCTCACATGTCCGGTCCATTTCTTCTGTCTTTCTCTCATCACCTTAATGAGTCTTTTTTCCTCCCTCACCTGTTGCAGTACTTCCTCGTTACTTTGGTGTTCCCTCCAGCTTGTATTTAGCATTCTTCTCCAAATCCACATTTCAAAACTTTCCAGGAGTTTCTTTTCAGTTGTTTTCAGTGTCCATGTTTCTGCTCCATACAGTACTACACTCCATATCAAGCGTTTTACTAACCTTTTCTTCAGCTTCAAGTTGAGTTTACCTGTAAGTAGTCTTTTCTGTCTCTCAAAAGCTACCTTACCCATACCAATTCTAGATCTTACTTCCTTTTTGCAATCTCCATTGTTGGTTAATAAACTTCCCAGATATTTAAACTGCTCAGCTTCTTCTAAGGTCCGATTTCCTATCGTTAGGTTCATTTGTGCTCCTTTCCTTCTTGCAATTTTCATTACCTTTCTCTTGGTCTCATTAATTCTCATTCTGAATTCTTTCGTCGTTGTTGTCAAGCTATTGACCATTCTTTGCAGTCCTTCCTCAGTACTACAAACAAATGCCTTGTCATCTGCAAACCTTACAGATTTGACCAATTTACCTTCCACTCTGATTCCCTCTTCCAGATCTGAGAGTGCTTCTATTATCATTGCTTCCGCATAGATGATAAATAGCACGGGGGACAGGGAGTATCCTTGCCTGATCCCTCTCCCAACCAATCCAGGCTCCGATTCTCTTTCTGCAACTCTAACATTCACAGTCTGCCCAAGATATAGATTTTTTATCAGCCTACGGTCCCTCCAGTCAAGATTAATATTCTTCAATATTTCCATTAGTTTCCTCCATTAGACTCCGTCAAAAGCTTTTTCAAAGTCAATAAAACAAACAAACATTTCCTGATCATGTTCCAGCACTCTCTCTCCCATCATTCTCATAATCTTGTGGTTAGTATCCTTAGCATTATTTTTGATGCATGGCTGACCAAGCTTTTGGTTCGAAATTCTGAACACTTGGTGGCTCTCGGTTTCTTGGGGATAGTAATCATAGAGACTCTCATAAAGTCAGCAGGCCAGTCTTTCTGCACAATACATTCACCGCCTCTCTAACATCACCTTCAAGACTCTTTAGAAGTTCTGCTGGTACATCATCTGGTCCTGGGGCCTTGCCATTTCTTAGGTCTTTTACAGCCATCTCTACTTCTCTTTCCAATATGTCCGGTCCCATACAATCTACTTCCACCTCATCTGCTTCCTCCATTTCGATATTATTAGGTTTGTTCTCTTTATCATACAGTTCTTCAGTATATTCAATCCATCTCTTCCTTATATCTTCTGGTCTTTTCAGTTTTTCTCCATTTCTCCCCTCTATTTCTCGCACTCCCAAGCTACTTTTTTTCTATCTATTTATGTCCTTAACTTTTTGGTACATTAAATCAGTTCTTTCTTTCCTTTCTAATTCCTCCAATCCCCTGCACTACTCTCCAAGCCACATCTCTCTTGCTTTATCAGTTTCTCTTCTCAGTTCGTAATTCAACTGTCTGTATCGTTGTCTCCCTTCTCCTGTGTTTATACTCTTCCATTTTCTTCTTCCTTCTATTTTGTCAAGCATCTCTGTAGTGACCCAGGGTTCCCTTGCTTCTCTTTTCATATAACCGATACTTTCCTGTGCACTCTCCTTTATTGTATCCCTCAGTCTCTATCCTTTGTTCTCCCTTCAGTTTTTCAGTATCCCATTTCTTCCCTACTTTATTCTTTTTCAGAGTCTTCAGCCTCACCATATTTTCCATTACCACCAAGTTATGATCGGAGTCAGCATCTGCTCCAGGATAAGCTTTCGAGTTCTTCACTACATTCCTATATCTCTGTCTTACCAAAATAAAGTCAATTTGGAATCTTTCAGTGTCTCCTGGTTTTTTCCGTATGTATCTCCTTCTTTTGTGATTTTGGAACCAAGTATTAACCACCATGAGTTCTTGCCTTCTGCAAAATTCTACTAGCTTTTCTCCTCTTTCATTTCTTCTACCTAATCCGAATGGTTCAACCTCCCTTCCGTCTTTCCCCTCTCCAATCACACTATTCCCGTCCCCCATGATCATTACGTTAGCATTTCTTCCATGGGCTTCAACTATTTCCTCTATTCTATCATACATTTCTTCTACCTCTTCTTTCAGAGGGGCGCTTGTTGGCATATACACTTGCATGACAAATGTATCTACTTTTTCGCCTTTCATTCTTATCCACATGATTCTATGTGACACACAGTCTAACTCCTCTATGGTGTTTCTTATCCTTCCTCTAAGTAAACTAGCAACTCCTCTCTCAGCCCTGTCGGCACCAGAATAAATCACTCTCACGTCTCCACTAATAAAATCTCCTTCTCGCCATCTGACTTCCGACAACCCCATGACATCTATGCTCAGCCTATTCATCTCTTGTTTGATGTTCTCTAACTTTTCTGGTCTGTTTATTGTTCTTACATTCCACGTCCCAATCTTTACTCCTTTGTTGGTGTTGCAGGGAATTCGCCTGATGACGATCTGGGAAGCCCTGCTGCTTCCCCTGCCGAGCGCGACATTGCCTATCCTTTGACTGGCAATTCCGTTTACGCTGTTATTCCTATTTCTCTCTGTGGACATTTTCACGAGTTTAATAAGGGCATATTAGTGAAGTGGTTTCCCAGTGCCTTCTTCACCGTAGGATAAATGAATTTAGTAACACTCGTCAAGGTTTGTGAACTTCCTTAGAACAGAGGAAGTATAACCTAAGACTTTTATTCTTCACATAAGCTCGAAATTAGGGTACAAAGTCTTCTAACTTCCAACTTTCTGCTTTGCTACTATATAAATATGCTAATAGATAACATATTAAGTATTATTTTTTTATCTTATTAATATTCATTTGCACAGCGTATGAAACATATTTTCTTTCATAATTTTTAACAAGGATTCTCAATATATTGTTTTTCTCTAAGGTTTAGGTGATGTGTTCTGCGGAATATTAAATTAAGGAAAGAAAACCCGCAGGAGAATATATATCCCAGAAGGTAATATTTCTAATGCCATTAGGTAGTGAAAAAGTTGCCTGAAGGCCGCGTTAAATTATTGTGCATATACTGTAGGTATAAACGATATGAATAATAAGGACAAAGACGTTAAGTTTAAATTAAATAGAAATTCTAAAGAAATTAAACATAATTATAGAGAGTTAATTACTAATTTAAAAAATAGGCTTTGTAGTAGGTATTCTGCCCAAAGTTGGGGTATGAATGGAGTTTACAAGTAGGATTTTAGGCTTAAATAATAAAGCAAAACAGCTTTGTAGTGAAGGAAGAGTCGAATTTATTGATTTATGGGATGATTTTAATGAAAAGAGGGATATTTACAGTAAGGATTTGAGTAATCATGTGAGTAAAACTCACACAATATACTTACAAATATTACCCAGACCTGTAGGATCAGTTCAGACTATCTCTTTTGAAGCCCGGTCTGGACCGGTACAGTTGTATCATTCATATATATATATATATATATATATATATATATATATATATATATATGGGAATGAACTCAGAATGGTTCCCTGAGGTTTTTTTATGATATACCCGTTGCCCACGTCGGGCTAGCATCATGAAAAAGAAAAAAACTATAGTATTTGTCATTTTAACTCATTTACCATTACTTATTCGGACTATAGTGGATTTAATTTTCCTAGAAGAGTTCCTTGTTCCATGCACGGTCTGTGTGTGTATATATATATATATATATATATATATATATATATATATATATATATATGAAATGAGGAAAGCCCCCGTCTCACCCCTCTGAGACACTGAAATAAAGCCAAAGAGCGGGCTTCTCTGAAATTTTTTATTAAATAACGTAGATATGCAATCAGTTTCAACATTGCTGCAAAATATGCAACTCAGGAACGAATGAATCAATAAAAATCAGATGCGACTTATGCGAGCATCTACTGGATTATAAATGCATGAAATAGGATGACAATAATCTCTCTTATAGCAAGCATAAAACATTAACGGGATAAAGTTCTTTTGTATTAAATGCATGAGTGAAATTAATTCGATTACTGTACATAGGACAAAGAACGCCGATTCGGAGGCTCGCAAATAAAAATGAAAGAATATGTTTTAAAACAAATAGCACGAAAATGTACCTGAGAGGGTACTTCACAATGCCTCTGAGCAGTTTTATCTTACTTCCCATACTTATACTTTTTTAGTTTCATGTTTACTAAACGATTGCTCCAAATGTTGCGACTCTCACCATGGAATGATCCGATATAGAGATAGACAATGTATCTACGCATACCCAATCCTACTCAGTTTCCATTATAAAAACGGACACTGCAGATTTAGAGACAAGTGGAAATTCCATCACTTAACGATCCGCAGAACCTATATAAAGTATGAAAAGTGCAAATATGGAAGAAAGTGCTTCTATCATCTTCCAACGAACTCTACGGAAGAGCACCCTAAGAATAATGCGAAGAAATCAACAACCCATGAAAACAATTTTTTCGACATCGCCGACTCGATACGGATACTAAATTTAATCCAGCACACACAACCGACACAGATAAAAACTCCTGAGCCGAACAGGTTTCAGGGAAACAGAAGCTACATAAGAAATCAGAACAGTAGGCTCTCCTTATCATAACAGGTAAACGGAAAAAGTTATTTCTCAGAGGACCACAAGGCTACGAAACATGCGACACTAAAAGACAATGAATTTGTAATACATAAAAATGGTCATAACATATATACAAGGCCTAAAACTGAGCCACTCGTTAAATAAAGTTTTGTACATAAAATGATTTGTGGAAGAAACAAGGCCTGACTATATGTACATTCCTCACAAAAAAAATCTTAAAGACTGCCAAGAAAACTATGAAAATTGCTTGGACAATTGGATTGTCTAAGTTTTTAATTCTTTGCATTAGACTGTAAAGAACACGTTTTGTTACTTCCGGGAGGCTCGAGACATTGATGGTTAGCAAGCATTTGCGAAGCTGAACATCTTGGAGGTAATTTATGCATCAGTCTGGAAAACCTGTTATAAAGCAAATTAAGGGTTGCCAGAACAATTTTGTATATATATATATAATATATATATATATATATATATATATATATATATATATATATATATATATATATATATATATATATATATATATATATATATATATATACAGGGCATCCCAAAAAAATGTATACACACTTTAACAGCTGATAGCTCAATTGATGTTTCTTTCTTTCCAAGTTAAACCCATTAGAATTAATAATGACAGTCAGACTAAGCTTTGAACAAAGGAAATTCATTCTAAAGTGCTACTGGAAGTGTGAAAACGCAGTTGAAGTGCAAAGACAGTTTAGGAGGGAGTTTCAAACAGATCCACCAACGCGACTTACCATCACTCGAATTAGAGATAAGTTTAAAGCCGATGGAACTGTTCAGAATGTCCACAAGAAGCGTTCCGGAAGACCACGGACATCGACAAGCCCCACAAAGCAAGAAAGAGTACTGGAAACGTATCACCAAAGTCCAAGAAAATCTGTGCGGCAAGCGAGTCGTGAGGTAGGAATTTCAGAATCGTCTGTCCAACGCATTTTGAAGCGCTGTCAATGGAAAAGTTACATTCCAAGATTAGTCCATGCTATTAATGAAGATGATGATCCGGACCGAAGAGTGGAGTATTGCGAGTGGTACTTGGCACGATGTGGATGTGGATTGGACGAAGGGGTTTCGTAGAATACCCTCCGCGTTCACCAGACCTCACACCACTAGACTTTTTTTATGGGGATACTTAAAAGACAAAGTCTACGCTATAAAACCTGCAACAGTCGCTGAATTGAGAGCAGCCATTGAACGAGAATGCACACAAATACCAAACGAAATGTTTCGTGATGTTTGCGATTCCATTGCTTCGCGTTATCAGCAGTGCCTGGACCAGAACGGACGTCAGTTTGAAAACAGGCGTTGACAAAACAATTAAATAATGTCTGTAGATTCTATTACATTTTCAAAATGAAATGTATTTTAATAAACACTGCCTTTATAAGTATTTAAAGTGTGTATACATTTTTTTGGGACGCCCTGTATATATATATTCTTTTTGACGAAAAGTAGAATAAAAATTTCCATTAATTAGTAATTTATGAGTGTTTTTAATTCGACAAATATATTTCCGCAGCTGTACAGGCAGTGTACATGCGAAGATTATAATGTGGATGATAAGAAAATTTATCATGACTTCGTTATTCTTTCGTTTACTGATATGAGGAAAAGTTGGGTAAAAAGTCAGTCGGTTTTTATTCAAGGTTAATTAGGTTAAATTGACCTATATCCAATACCCATTTCGTGGCCAAGACCGAAACAGTGACACTAAAATACTTAACCTAACCTAACCAAGGTAACCTAACCTAACCTAATAATAACTTGTCGAGAGAATGTCAATTCGATCAGATCTCGTAAGGCCGGGTTAGATTACTTTCTAATTCCCTCGAGCTAACTTAGGGTGGACCATCAAGTCTGATATAACTTTATATAACTTTAACTGCCTTATATAACTTTAGAATTCTATCTATCTATCTATATATATATATATGTGTGTGTGTGTGTGTGTGGGTGTGTGTAATACATAGACCTAATTGCATGGAACACGGAACCCTTCTGGGATATTAAATCTACTATAGTCCAAATAAGTAATGGGTAAATTGCAAATACTGAAGTTTCATCTATTTCACGATGGAAGCCCAACGCGTGCAATGGGTCAGTAGTGAATCTGGGCCAATTCGACATTAATGCAACGAGGTCTGTGTATTACATAAAAGTTATCTCAGGGGGACCATGGGGACCATCATTCTGAGTTGTATATATATATATATATATATATATACGCCCTCGGTGATATAGTGGTTAGCGTCGCTGACTACGAATCCATCGGCCTCGGGATCGAGACCCAGTGACCGCAGGCGGCGCAAGCAAAACCCAGCTGTTCATCCTTCCACACAATAAAGAAAGTCGTTGGCAGATAAATGGGTACCCTGGGTAGCCTAGTGGTTAGACGCTGGGCTGCTTCTGGTAAGGCGTGGTTCGGATTCCACTTAAACTGTAGGTCTAAGGTGGAGTGAAAAAGCTTGACCTTCGTCAGGAGCAATTCGGGCGGAAGCAAAACCAAAAGGTTATATCTATATATATATATATATATATATATATATATATATATATATATATATATATTATATATATATATAATAATAATTAAAATTGTCTTTATAACATCACTTTAAGTGGGTATATAAATTATATGATACTAATGAGAGAGAGAGAAACCTCTTTGCCAGTGATGCAGTGGATAACAAAATATAATGAAATTATTTCATGTTAATCCGATGTCACGAAAGCTTAATTTGCAGGTTAATCAAACAAAACTACATGAGCTGATTTGTTGTTTGTAAAGGTTTAGGGGTCTTGAGAGAGAGAGAGAGAGAGAGAGAGAGAGAGAGAGAGAGAGAGAGAGAGATTTGTTCTTTAAAGAAGTAAATATCAAATGGCGTTCAATTAGATTTTAAGTAATTTTGTACAGAACTTCAGAATGAGCGACTTAAATGAATGTCTTCCTTTTCCTTTACTCACTGGAAGCACGTGAGATGATCTCCAAAAGGTTTCCGCTTATTTGTCAAAAAGAGAGGTAATAGTTCCCCTCGAAAAACTCCTTCAAAGAATGCAGTTCCTTTTTAAGTTTTCATTTTCGCTTTACCTTTTACGTTGTAATTATGTTGGAGCGTTAAATATCTTAAATGTAATATTTTACATATACACTGTATGTATATGATGCTAATGATAATGATAAGCTTTATTGGAAGGATAACGTAGACAGAGATAGCTTTTTCGAAATATCTCAATATAATAGGACTAGAAATAAAGGGTGTAAGTTGACAAGTAGAAGGTTCTAGACAGCAGTTGCCAAAAACTTTTTTACGCATAGAATAGTAAATAGCTGGAATAGTTTGCCGGTAGAAGTAATTAGTAGCACGTCTATAAACATGTTTAAAAATCGATTAGACGCATATGTTGATAGATTGGATATAGTTTAAGGTAGTAAAATTAAGGGTTGGATAAGATAGATTTTGATTCTCTTTTCATTAAAGATCACAATAACCAGACTAGAGGTCATAGTATGAAGTTATTTATGCCAAGATGTAGAACAAATTTAAGAAAACATAGTTTTACAAGTGTTGTGGGATATAGGGAGGCAGCATCTTGGGTTAGGGGATACTCTCCGTCCTTACACATCCCATTTAAAGAGATTCCTCTGCCGAGCGGTGCCCCCCATAGTACTGTGAGGTATTGAAAAACTCATGATCTTCACTTGCCCCACAAACACCTTTAAATGGGAGACCCATAATGGGTGTACACACACACACCACACATTTCTACATTACTGTACAGTCTTTACAGCCACACCTACACTTTTCCTCCTGAGTATATACGGTATATTGTAATGTATAAGGTTGTAAATTGTGACTTGGTCCGCAATTGATATGGACCGTGACTTATTTTTGGTTGGCAAGGTACTGGTATTGATGGATACCGTAATGAAATTGACTGGATGCTTTGGATCTGATATATTTGCATGTCGGTTATAAATAGATATAGAGAGTAACATTTGTGGATAGTAGTCTATTATGACTTGATCCTCTGGATCCAGAGATTCTATCTCTAGTTTTAAACTGATAATTAATTAGTTTTAAACTGACAATTATTTAGTTTTGTAAAAATTGGTTGTTGCCAATGTACAGGCAGTTTTTACATAGTGGAGCCACCTCGATGGGCCGAAGTGGCCCCTAGTGTGCCCACTATAAAAATTTCATATGTTCTTATGTTCTTTGTGGTTCGGAACCCACGTAAAATTGTAGGTCCCCTCCGCCACCACGGAGAACATGCACAATACACAATTACGAACACAGTTAGGTTGTTGTTGTTGTTGTTTAGCCGATCAGCCCACCCTGATCGAGCAAGCCGGCGGCACGCAGGTAACCGATCGCCCTCTCCGGAGTGGACCAGAGGTTCAGCGCACTAGTGATGTTGTGTTGTGTTCGTTGTTGTGCTAGAGTGGTACAGTCTGTCATAATGTGTTCAATTGTTTGTGGTGTGTCCTGGCACAGGTGGCAGGTGTCGTCTGTGGAGTTGTCTAGTCTGTGTTTATATGTCCGTAAGTTGGGGTGATGTCCACATCGGAATCGTGCTAAGTTAACTTGATCCGATCTGCTCAGGCTGATCTCTGACCTGTTAATGGGTGGCGGCTTCGCACCTAGGACCGCATTCGGACCGAGTCGTGTCAGTGCTTTGTGGGTGTGTGTGTGTGTGTGTGTGTGTGTATGTGTTTTTTGTACTGTGTGATGTTGTAGGGCATGGTATGGAATGAAGTATTTGGTTATAATGTCTCTCTGGTGTTACCTTAATGGTGCGAGGTGTTGGTGCATGATTGTACATGTAGTGGCAAGGGTGTTGTGGGTTAGTTGTCGCTGCTGTCATGAATTGTGTTCCCCTCATGTTTAAATGTTCCCTAATTTTCAGTATTTTTGTTTCTGTGTGCAGGTGTTCTATTGGTGTTGTTTGAGTGCATCCTGTAATGATACGAAGTGCGTTGTTTTGTATTGTCTGTAAGGTGTTTATGTGTGCGTTTGAGATAATGGGTGCCCAGCATGGGCTAGCATAGTCCATAACTGAGCGAATATATTGTATATGAGTGATGTTGTTTCCTGCTGGTGTCCAAAGTTTGTGCCTGTTAGTACCCTAACCGTGTTAAGTCTTGACGTACATTTGTTTTTAATGTCCTGAATGTGGTTTGCAAAAGATAATGATGTGTTGTACGTGACCCCAAGTATTTTGGTCCTGTGAGTGTGTGGAATGTTGATGTTGTTTAGTGTAAGCTGTGGAATTACCTGGTGTTCTTTTGTGTTGCTTGTAAGCAAGGTGATGGTTGATTTTGTGGGCGCTACTTTGAGTCTATTGTGTGTGAGCCAGTCTTGTATACTGTTTATGTATGTTTGTAGGTTATTTGTAGCGGTGTCGATGTTGTTGTGGGTGGATGTTAGAGTGATGTCATCTGCATATGATGATAAGGTAAGCTTGTCATCTATGGGTGTTGGAATGTCATGCATGTATAAGTTGAAGAGTGTTGGTGAGAGAACAGAGCCTTGAGGGACCCCGTTCGGAAAAAGCTTGTTTTTGGATGACTTGCCTTTAAATGTGACATGTGAGTATCTTCCTGAAAGATAGTTGCTCAGCCACCTTTTGGTGTTATTGTGCGTTTTGTGTTGAGTATTTTGTTTATGAGAGGGAAGCGTGGGATAGCATCAAATGCTTTACTAATGTCTATTGTTGCTAATAGTGTACGTTGAGCTGGTTGTCTGGAGTTGATGCCATCCATGATGTGCTGCGTGAGGTTAGTGAGTAATGTCGTGGTTGAGTGGTGAGGTCTGAATCCATGCTGAGTAGGCGATAGTGGAATGTGTGGGTTGGTGATTTGTAAGATTAGTCTTTCTGTTACTTTGGAAGGTGTGCATAGTAAAGTAATGGGTCTATAGGAAGCTGGTTCTGTTGGATTTTTGTTTGGTTTGAGTAGTGTAATAATTTTACCTTGTTTCTATATGTCAGGAATAATACAGTGTTCGTATGAATATGTGCTGATATTTGTGAGAGCTAGTATTCCTTGTGGGCCCAAGTGTTTAAGGTGTATGCTAGATATGTTGTCTGGGCCAGTAGCCTTCGAATTCTTAATGTTTTTGATGATCTTGGTGGTCTGGTCTGTGTTGAAGGGTGTAATGGTCGTGTCGAGTCTGTAGGTTTTCTTGTGTCTGGCTGTTTGTCTGTCTGCGTGTTTCTGGTTGTTGTATCTGTTTAAGTGACTTATCTTTGCGTAGTGATTAACTAGAATGTTAGCTTGTTGTGTGTATGTTGGGATATTATTTTGGCTGCCACAGATAGCCGCGTGTGAGGTGTGAATGCCGCTGTTAGAGCGGGTAATGCTGCTTATAGTCTTGTATAGCCTGGATGTATCTGTGGAGTGGCTTAGTGTTGTTATGAATTCCCTGAATGTTTCTGTTTGTTTTTCTTTGAGTTTGTTGTTTATTTCTGTGTTGAGCTGTTGTATTTGTAGTTTTATGGCTTCTATGTGAGGTGTTTGTGTGTTATGTTTGAGGTTGTTACGTTGCCTTATGAGGTGGGCTATTTCTCTAGTGTAATTTGGGTTGTATTTCCTAATGTTGCCCTTGGGTATGTATTTGTTTGCATTATTGATGATCTGATTAAATGTCTTGAGTGTTGTATTGATGTTTATGATGGGTGTGATGTTTAATGTGGTGAATTGTTCCTCAGTCTGTATTTTGAACTGTTCCCAATCAGCTTTCATGTAATTTCTGTAAGTGTGCCTAAGGCTGTTGGGGCACTCAGCTTAAATGGGGCAGAGTGTAGAATGTGTTATAATGATGATGGGCAGGTGGTCTGATGACAGTTGTTTTTCTGTTCTCCATTGTGTATGTGTTGCTAGTGAGGGGGAACAGAACGTTATGTCTGGTTATGTTAGGTAGACCAGCCATGAGTGGATCCTAGGGTCTTTGTTGGTCTGAAATATTGTAACATTATAACATATATATATATATATATATATATATATATATATATATATATATATAATATATATATATATACACACTGTATATCTTACGTTGAATTCTTATTCACATCTTATTCTTATTCTAAATAATGATGGTGCTAACTGCATGTGTATGTGTCTCTCTTTCTCTTCATATATATATATATATAATATATATATATATATATATATATAATTATATAATATATATATATATATATATATATATATATATTAATATATATATATATATAATACTATATTATATTATATATACTATATTATATTATACTATATTATATTATACTATATATATTATATATATATATATATATTATACTATATATATATATATACTATATATATATTATACTATATAATATATATTATACTATACTAATCTCTTATGCAGGAAGGAGGGGGCCAAGGGCAAACGCCTGCAAAACACACACACTCCCCATAGAAGGCGAAGAAGACGAAATTAAGCTCCAGAGTTGACCGGTTGAGTGGATGAAAGATTAAAAATATCGATTAACTCTTGCATTAGAGAGTTGGACATAAAAGAGGTGAGAATGTGTTGAAAGTCTGGTACTGCGTGCTCCCCTTAAAGAAAGAGGGTTGCAGTTAGAGAGTTCAGAACAGCAATGTTCGTTATAAGAGAGAGAGTAAAGAGAGAATGAGGCAACATTGCGGCGAAGAGAGAGGGATTGAAGATAGTTAGTAAGAGGCGGGCAATTGATGAGACAAAAAGCTTTTAATTCCACTTGGTTCAGTAGAGCTATGTGAGTTCAGCCCCCAACGTGAGAAACGTACTGCATACAGGGGCGGACAGAACCCCTGTACAGAGACAACAAGCGAGTGGAAGTGAAGAAACCGCGGAGGCAGTACAGCACACCTAACCTCTTAGAAGCTGTTTTAGAAGGAGAGTATATGTGATCTTTCCAGGAAAGATCACGGGAAAAGGAAACGGCAAGAATATTAAGAGAAGAAGGATTGAGTTGTGTACTGTCGAAGATAAGGTGATTGTCGTGTGGGAGATTGTGACGAGTAGACAGATGAAAAATCTGGGTTTTAGAGGCATTGAAAACCACAAGGGTTTCTCTGTCCTAATCAGAGATAGTAAAACGATCAGAGGGCAGGTGCGCCATAGCCATCTCTCGTGAAGCATGGAGTGACTGTTGAGAGGGACGCTTTGTGAAGCGGGTGGAATCATCGGCATTGGAGTAGATAGGACAGGAAATGCGACTTAAAATACCCTTAATAAATGAAAGAAAAGAGAGTGGGTAACGAGACAGAACCCCGAGGAACATCACTATTAACAACTTTAGAAGAAGAAGAATAGTGATCATCTACAACCGCAATTATAGATTGGCCAGAAAGAAAATCAGAGATGAAGGAACAGATGGAAGGCTAATTTTCTTTTTCAGGTTCTTCAGGGTTTCCTTTTACAGGTTCAGCTACCTTTCTAACTTGTCGTGCTTATCCTGCGTTTTTTTCAGCCTCATAACTGTGCTGCTCAGTATTCAAAATTAAGTGGAAGTTTTTCGTTTATTTATCGTGTACTGCTAAGAAGCCAGCCATAAACTACGTAAATAGATCAGATTTTGGCAATTTTTGACTGCCCTAACCAGCCATTTTTAACCCCCTAATCACTCATGTAATTTGTGGATTACAAAGC
Organism: Bathynomus jamesi; assembly: GCA_023014485.1. Classification (NCBI taxonomy): domain Eukaryota; kingdom Metazoa; phylum Arthropoda; class Malacostraca; order Isopoda; family Cirolanidae; genus Bathynomus; species Bathynomus jamesi. The sequence goes on along the minus strand of JAJOZX010009701.1, from coordinate 53,094 downwards.
AGATACAGAAGATACAAATCACTATTAGATAAGGGGTAAAATAAAATGAAAACAGTACTAAAAGAGCCTGATGTCTCTCAGTAATACTTCCTATTGTATTTCATAACATTTCAATTCAAGCAATTTCTGGCCGGGTCTGACATTTTTGTCCAACAGTAGCGATACCGACCTGTGAAAACACCCATTCAAGACCCGGATCGGGACGATTGGTCCAATGACGATTGGTCCAATGGTCGATTCGTCCAATGGATGATTGGTCCAATACTGATTCGTCCAAAAGACAATTGGTCTAATAGCCGAATCAGGAAACTGGTCTAAACTTAGAAAATATAATATAAATATAATATATATATATATATATATATATAAATTAGAGACCTACACTTTAGGGAAATAGAAATAAGAAAAAAAGAAAATTTATTTATACTGAAAATAACATTAAAATGGTCTTAATAAGAGGATTAAAAAACACAATGTAAAAAATATTAAAAAAACCTCAAATTGTGAGCTAATGCCCTAAGATAATTAATCTAAGACATCATATTGGTCGGCTTCTTGGAATATTCTTAAAATCCTGCTTTCCCGTTGGATGTCCTTTTTTCTGAGTTTTGATGTGACTCCGCGGATTATGCATTCAATTACGCCTTCGGTGTGTTTCTGCTCTTTTCGCATCTCGGTTATTATTTTAAAAAGACCTACATGAGCAGAACCTACTAAAATTTCAAAGCGCCGATGCCAGGCTTCGACCTTATTTTGAGTTCTTGGTATCCCCATCTCTACTCGGTCATGTACCGACCACAAAGATGGTGGAAAAAGTGGCGGATGTCGCAATTCTTGGCCACGCAATACTCGTCGAACTTTACCGCGAACATAATTTTCTTCAAAATAAGCTGCTACAGGAGTGCCTTCATCTGGAATTGTTAGTTTAAGTTGTAACCACGCTTCTTCAATTTGGTTTGGTGCAAGAAAAGCGAGCGCAGCCATTTGTCTGATTTTTATTGAGAAATCTTCATTGTTAGAATATAGAGATTTAAGACCACAAGAAATTACCTTTCTGTAAATGCTTTGTCCAAAATGGAAGAAACAACCCTTGTTGAGTGTACCTGGCAGCTCACATTTACTTGCATTTATAGCCCCTATTTCAAAATCAGTGATTATCATTTCGGGGGAGAGGGTAATTTGATTTTCTGCAGCATATTCGAGAATATCGCGGAAAAACTGGACATAACATTCCGTATTTTTTCGTGACATCAGCACATAAACCAAAGGTAAAATACAACTTCTTTTATGCGGTCCAACGGGTGCGTGAATAGTGTACAACCGAGTGAAAATTGTTGGAACGGTTTTAAAGGTTCCATCCATAATCCAAAAATGTGCTGCTTCAAGTTTCTTCAAATTAAAAAAGAGGTAGTAAATATCAAAATTTTGTTATTTCCAATGCTTGATTCTCTAACTAAAAATAATTCGTCAGAAAGTGTTCTCCTATATTCCTCTGGAATAGATAAGTCATCTAAATTTGTCGGCTCTAGAGGGCTATCTTTTCGTACTCTGCTTACCAACTTCTTTAATGATTCCTTCTTCCCAATATATGGTACGATGGATGAGTTGACTTGACTAACAACCCCTTGAATGATTTGAGAAGGTTTTTCACTGGTGTCCTTGGCTTTTTGCTTAATTTCATTATGGCACTTCACTACATGAAAACGACTAGCTTCCGCAGATCCACAAGTGTGCTCATTTTCACTTTTTAAGAAATGGCAATTTTCTCGATAATGTGTAATTGCAGTAGCATTACAGATTCTCTTCTCACATCGCCAATAATATGTTTCCTTCTGAGTTGTCTTTTGAATCTCTTCCCTCGCATTGTAAATAAATAGCCACTCACTGCAAGCTTTGGTTTTCCTCTTTCAGATTTCACAGTTTCGCACACAACGGGCTCCATGGGTAGGGTAACTAATTTTGGAGAGAAGAAAGGTGCGAACAGTACAAAATCTAGGAGATTACTAACTAAACCTTAAAGCTGGTTTCAAATGTAAACTTCTATTGTTGTCTTAGTTTAAATTAGTCTAAATTAAGCGTTAGTCTTACATGTCAAAGCAGTTTATATATATATATATATATATATATATATATATATATATATAATATATATATATATATATATATATATATATACACGTGTGCGTGTGTGTGCGGCGTGTATACATTCGCATTAACTTGTATGTGTTATAGATTTATTAATATACTCATATTTTAATATATTTCATAACAAAGTTGCTTATTATATACTTATTATATACTTATTAATATTTAATAAAAATATGCATTTGGACCAATCATCCATTGGACGAATCGACCATTGGACCAATTATCATTTGGACGAATCGGCCTTAGACTAATCGTCATTGGACCAATCGTCATTGGACCAATCATACCAAACCCTTCAAGACCACCAATCTTTTTATGTAGAGAGTAATGGCTATTTCCATTTTCTAATAATATGGCAAACGCCCAGCAGCAACGAATGTCTACCGTATACAGAAAATATACTTCAACTGCTCGTTTTAAGACTCGCGTTTTGAATTCTGTTAGCACATGCACCGATGTGCCAATTTGTTACTTAGTACAATATTTAGCAACTAAGTTTTAACTAAGTAAAAAAACTCAGTTATAAGAAAAACTTAGTTATGAGCTTCAAAATAGAACTAAGTTAACTAGTAACAATAACTGAGTTTTAACTTAGTTATGAAACTCAGTTATAGTAACTCTCACAACACTGCTCATAACCCTTAACCTATCAGATAGGTTCCTGAAAGAACTTTACAGTATAACTTCAAGGGTGAGAATTCCTTAAAGACGGTCACCTCACAAGTATCCGTTTTCGGAATTCATTTGTAGACTTAAGTAAACTGGGACCTCACGAATAGACAGTTTCCTGCTTTAAGAACACAAACTCTCCTCTCGCAACTGGAAAGTCATCATCATTTTAAACACAAGGGAAAGAGTCTCTCTGCGACCACTTTTACGACAGAAAACAATTAACTACGTAAGATAAACTTTCTACGGAAAAATTATGAACTAAATTTTAATAATATATTAATACGTAATTACAGATCCGTGGCTAGCACTTTTTGCGCCCCGAGCAAAACCCTATTCATGCGCCCTTCACAAAAAATTTCCGTTACTAATTAATAATAATTAGTAATAAAATAATAGTGATTTGTCGATACGTAAACTTAAATAATATTTGTAGTCACGAGGATCAACACCGAATCTCTTACATTGTCGAGTAATTTATTGTGTTTGTTTCAGGGGGGTGGGGTTAACGTCCTTCGTAACGGCAAAGGTCATGTGACGAAGGGAACCTACGACTTTACGCGGGATCCAGACCACGGGTCTTTACATCATCTGGACGCAAAGGACGGTTCTCCATCCAACTTCTACCCAGACGCCATGTCGCTTAACTTCGCTGATTGACGGGAAGCGGTGTTGCGACATGACCACGACGTATCCTCATCTCGGATTATGGTATAACGCGTATACAAGATTCAATGTATCAACTTTTAACCAAGAACGGAATTAAACATTGAACATTTAATGATACGATTCCCTTCTGGTGATGCCCGGAGCGGTTGCATCACTCCAGTGGCGTAACGAGGGAGGGGGGCGGCGATAAGGGGCCATGGCCCCCGGACGCGGGTCTGCTGGGGCGGCGCCGGCGCCGGCTTGGCCATATATTGCACTAATATTTGAAGCGATGACCTTGATCTTTGAAGTATTTAACATAATATTGCGCGATGAAAATATGTAAATCATAAACTGTTGTCTTTTGTTGCGAACTTACATTAAGTGTTTAGTGCCTCGGCTTTTTTGCTACGATTTTTACAAAATTGTGTTTTCATAAGTAAAAGTGAAAATAATATTTTTTTACGCATTCTATAGTGGAGTATTACGTTGCTTAGGGCATTTTTATCGTTTTAAAGTCTAACACCTGTTTCGCTCCCATTTTACATATTTTTCTTTTTCACAGGGTCGGAAATGGAAGGGGGGAGGGTTAAAGGGGGGGGTGAGGCAAATGGAAAGAGGGAACAATAACAGTGTATTTGCAAATGGAAGCAATAGCCCCCGGGCGCCGGAGACACGCTACGCCACTGCACCATCCTCCACTCCTTCCTGCGGCCCTGGTAATATACAAGTTACATACAGTAATATTGTAAATGAAACTTGAAAACTGAAAAAATTTACGTTTTCTGTTTATTTTTATTTGATATTAAAAGAGCAGAATATCAAATTTGATATGCATTGATAGACTGAAAACTCTCTCTCTCTCTCTCTCTCTCTCTCCTCTTATATATAGGGTGGGGCACGGGAATCAAGTGTTTTTTGAATAGCTAGTAATCGGCCATTAGGAATGGGAGGGGCGTGCGGTAGGTAACATTCCATTCCTGGGTTCATAGCATTTAACTTTAACTAAACACACCTTTATCTTTCAGGTGCCATCATGGAGCAGTGGACGTTAGAACACCGCATGTTCGCGTATGATCATTTTGTTAGGAGTGGCGAGTCAGTGACAGCAGTTCAGCGTGCGTTTCGCCGCAGATTCAACATTCATCGAAATGACTCTGTTCCCGCTCGTGACACAATCTTACGTTGGGTTAACAATCTTCGAACAGGAGGCTCAATAATGAAAACAAAACCGAAGGGGCCGCAACGCACTGTGCGTACTCCAGAGAACGTTGAAAGGGTCAGACAAGCGATGTTGCAAAGCCCAGGCCGCTCTGCTCGGAGACATTCAGCTGCACTCGGAATCAGCAATCGTACTGTTAGACGGATTTTGCATGAAGAATTACATTTTGAATCCGTCTAACAGTACGATTGCTGATTCCGAGTGCAGCTGAATGTCTCCGAGCAGAGCGGCCTGGGCTTTGCAACATCGCTTGTCTGACCCTTTCAACGTTCTCTGGAGTACGCACAGTGCGTTGCGGCCCCTTCGGTTTTGTTTTCATTATTGAGCCTCCTGTTCGAAGATTGTTAACCCAACGTAAGATTGTGTCACGAGCGGGAACAGAGTCATTTCGATGAATGTTGAATCTGCGGCGAAACGCACGCTGAACTGCTGTCACTGACTCGCCACTCCTAACAAAATGATCATACGCGAACATGCGGTGTTCTAACGTCCACTGCTCCATGATGGCACCTGAAAGATAAAGGTGTGTTAGTTAAAGTTAAATGCTATGAACCCAGGAATGGAATGCTACCTACCGCACGCCCCTCCCATTCCTAATGGCCGATTACTAGCTATTCAAAAAACACTTGATTCCCGTGCCCCACCCTGTACATATTATAAATGAATCAATAGGCCTATATACAATACTAGAACCATGTTATATAAACAGTGATACATTACAGAAACAAAATACACATTTTAAAAAATAATCCAACCAACGTTTTTCCCCTTCTTACCTTCATGTTCTCCAAAAAAACAGACCAAACCAAAATAATAAGAAAAGAAAACGAAAAATAACAGACGTTGAGAACAGCCTCTAAAATATGCTGAATGAGAAAACTTAAAAAAACGTGGAAATGGTGAAGAAAAAGATGGTTGTAAAACGGTTCTTTCTATTTGCGGCATAATTTACATAGATATTGGATCGCAGGAACCACGAATAAAGTACCTGATGCGCCGCTTTCAATTTATGTTCCTTTAAAATTCAACTCATATACACCGCTAAGAACACACATCTACTATATATACTCAATATAAACCAAAATGCACGCATGCACCTATGGTTTATGTATACAGTGTGTGTGTGTGTGTGTGTGTGTGTGTGTGTGTGTGTGTCAGAGAGAGAGAGAGAGAGAAGATTGAATTAAATGAATAAAATAAATCCCTCACCTAACATGGCCCCGAGCTAACGTAATCTAGCCATAATCGAAGTGTATTTGTTCCAGTGTATTTGGTATAGTACTTCTATACCCGAAAGAACGTATAAATGTAGTTATCACCGCTACAAATAAACAGAAAAATAAAAATTTACATAAAATTTCCGTCTACTGTACGCCCGAACAGTGGCATCACTGGCATCTTACTCGTACATTACATCCACAACATCTTCACCAGTCACCAGCATTCATTTCACAGACACCAAAAACAAAAACTAAATACATGCACACAAACCGTTGATGCCACATTAATATACAGGGTGTTCTAAAATGACCTTGTAAACTTTTGTGTTCTAAAATTACCTAGTATACTTTTATATGAAAGCAATATCTTAACAAAAATTATGCGATATTTAACAATTTTATTTCAAATACAGCAACAATACGAAAAGCAACAATAATTGTTTATTTTAGATGTTCAAAGTGTCTTCCTCCAACTTGAACACATTGTTCACAACGTCCGACTACTGATCGACAGATACAGTATGTAAAAGTTTACTAGGTAATTTTAGAACACCCCGTATAATGAAAATTCAACGCATGAAAAAACGGAAGAATTAATCCTAAACCCCAATATCAGAGAAAAACGAGAGAAAACAGCATAGTATCCGTCAATACCTTCTAATTAACATTTGTAAATATACACGATTGTATAGTAAAAGATAAGATTAAAAGCTACAATGTCTACAGCACTTTTGGCACATAGAAGAAGCAAATGTAAAAATAATTTGTTTATCAGAAATACATCTCTATAAAGATGAAACTAGTTGTGGAAATTCTATTGAAAATTCTGACGTAGAAAAAATAAAATACAATATATCAGGTTGTAACATAAATTCTGCTCGATTAGAAAACGGACGATAGATAATTGAATAATCTCAATATAATGTGAAATAGTTTTAGAAATATTGCAAAATTTTGCTATGCGTTTGGTGGGATATGCAAGGAACTATTCATTTTGAGCTTCTGCCAGATAACCAAACAATCACAGCTGAAGTCTACTGCCAACAACTCCAACGATTGAAGATGATATTACAAGAAAAACGTCCTGCATTAATTAATCGCAGAGGTGTTCTATTCCACCAGGATAACGCGCGCCCTCACACTGCTCGAATCACCCCTGCCCAATTGGAGGCATTTGGTTGGGAAACAATGTCTCATCCACCTTATTCTCCGGACATCGCACCTTCAGACTACCATTTATTCAGAAGTCTGCAACACCACCTAGATGGACAAACGTTGCAATCCAGGGAAGCTATCGAAACCGAAGTGATCGCTTTTTTTTTAACTCGAAACCAAGGGATTTCTTCGAACGTGGCACAAAAAACCTTTTATACAGGTGGGAGGAGGTTATAGAAAAAGAAGGGAATTATATTGATGATTAATTTGTCATTCTGTCATTTAATTTTTGTTGTAAATAAACTAAAAATTCGAGCAAATTTGTCCTTATAAGTTATTTAATTTTTTTTCTGAATGAATTAAAAAATCGAGCAGAATATATGTTACAACCTTATATTTAGATCTCGCAGATTAGCCAGGAAAGGAGGGGAATTTTGTATATATAGTAAACCCTCGTCCAACGCGGGAGTTAGGTTCCTCGAGAACGGCGCGTTAGGTAAATCCGCGTGCGTTGGACAAAGTTAATACCTTATGGAATAAATGGGGATACGTGAACACGGCCGCTTAAAGTCTTCCATTAATACTTAGATATGTAGATTTTTTATTCACACACAAATGAATTTCCCTACCTATATTGTATACGAAATAAGAGCATAATAAAATCATAAACATAATGATATTTACATATGATAAATAAAAATATATTAAATGAAAATAGCACGTATCTTTTCTTCACTCTTTCGGATGGTGCGTATGGTAGATTCATTCACGTGATACTCGCGGCCAAGTGATATTATGCTCATACCACCACGCAACTTATCTAGAATCTTTATTTTTTTTGGCTAGTGTCATAACTTTACGACTTCCTATATACTATTAAGCTAAAATGTGTCTGTGTGTCTGTCCGCTTTCTTCGGAACCATGCAAAGACTAAACGGCACATCGGAAAATTCTGCAACCACCACCAACTGATAGCCCATGAGCTGCCGATGTGCTATGTCAAGTTTCCCGGTCCTAGGTCACTCCGCGGCCGAGCACGAGCTATTTAATATGTATTACAAGTGAATGTAGGTACTTCGAAAATGAAAATGACGAGAGCAAAAATACATAAGAAACAGTTTGGTAGTCCCGATAATACGTAAGTATCATTATACATATACATATATACAATATACATATACATATACAGCTAGCTGTGACATATACTGCTACATATATTGTAACATATACTGCTACCTGCCCGGAGGGCGATAGCGAGCTACTGCTTGTTTCTTCTATTCCCTATCACTTGCAGATGCTTTACGTTTTGGTGTCATACTGATGTCTAAGGGTAATAGCAAAACAACGGCAAAATACGACAAAAACAATCCAACACAACTTCACTAAACTTAACGCGTTAGCGGGACTGAGAGAAAGGGTGATGCGAGGGGTGATGCGAGGGGTGAAATTATTCCCAATTATTCCCGGACTGGGAATTTGGTGAAATTATTTAATGGTTGGTTGTCAAAATGAACCAAAGTCTTTTGTGACGACCGTATTAAACCAAAAGACTTTCGTGATGATCGTATTAAATTTACATACGTATGAAGTCAACTTTTGTTTTTAACGTATGAAATATGAGTGTCTTTCCATTTCCATTTAAAATGAATCCCAGAACTCATATTTTGCGATATTGAGAAATGTCAGCAAAGGATAACTCGTAATTTTAAGGTTTCTCTATCTGACTAATTAACTGCGTCTCTCCTGTCCAAGTTTTGTGTGTACATCTATTTGTCTGTCGACTCATCTATTCGTTTGTGGGATTGAGTGTCTCATTTAAAATTGATATAATTTATACGAGTATATTTTTACTAAACCCACTAAAGTGTATTTACTGGCAACAACCAAGTTTTTAATAACCAACCACTCCATGATACATTAAACAGTTAAAACCCAGCCATAGACTGTCCCGAGCGAGTATGAGAAATGGGGAGCGGGGTGCGGCGATGAACCCGCCGCACGTAATGTATTTGGATCACCCGGTTCTCCTTTTAAAGGGGACTTATTTATCCTGATTTGTGACGTCACTTCCCGTCTCAGTGACCTCTGGTAGACGAAGGACGTTAAACAAAACATTTAAGTTTGTTACCGGAAACACGAACGTGATAAACACAATCATTGTTCCATGGTTCAATTAATCATTAGATTTAGCTATCACAATTAAATAGTTTAATCACGCTTTCATCAACTTTTTATTTATCTGTGAGGATTTTACCACTAATTTATAATATCAGTAATATAATGATGGGTTACCCATCTTTTATTAATTAATATCCGAAGATTTAGGGTAACTTAAGAATTTATCTTCTCTCAAAACTCCCATCGTATTTAATGTTCTTGCAATTATAGTAATTATCATAGTAATCAGAAGTTGATATAGTATATATATATATATATATATATATATATATATATAGAGTATAGCATAGGAGGAGATTGTAGACACCAATCAACCAGGAAAATACTCCGGGTGGGGGTAGGGGGGACGTTAGGCAGGAGAGAAAGAGTGCTAGAACTCCCGTTCCTCCCGTCACTGTCTTCCTTATCTCATCTTTTTTCATCTACTCTGTGAGCAGTCGCGCATTCTCTCGAACACGCTTCTCCCTCTATTCCTCACTACACATACATGCCTGCCTCTTACACACTACACATGCTTTTCAAAATTTAAAAGAAATATCATAATTTTTAACAGCCTCGGAGACCTTCATTTCGGCTCTCTCCTTTTCCATCTATTGGGGGGGGGGGGGCATTTTTGCGGGCGTTCGCCCTTGGCCCCTCTTTCCTGCATAAAAAAAAATTATAAGTCCGTTTTCATGTTTTCATGGGTATTTTGCGTTAATAATATTTTTTATTTAGATTTCGGACAATGGACGATACGAGTGACTAACTGACTATACAGATCAAGAGAAAGTGGAAATTGTTTCGCTACATGTTGCTGGTAGAAGCTACCAGAGGGAGGCATTTCAGTTATTCCATGAACATCCTGATTCGCTGACGTGGCAATGACGTATCAGGGTGTCATTCATGAAATAATTGACGTGCCTTCCTCTGACTTCTACGAGCAACATATAACAAAACAAATTCCATCTTCTCCTGATGTGTTAGTCACCCATATCGTTCATTATCTGGCCTCTGAATACAAAATATTATTAACGCAAAATATTCATGAGAATGGAATTTTGCTACACCATATATATATATATATATATATATATATATATATATATTATATATAATATATATATATATATATATATATATATATATATATATATATATGGGAATGAACTCAGAATGGTCCCCTGAGTTTTTTATGATACACACAGACAGTGCATGGAACAAGGAACTCTTCTGGGATAATTAAATCCACTATAGTCCGAATAAGTAATGGTAAATGACAAATACCATAGTTTTTCTTTTTCATGATGCTAGCCCGACGTGGGCAACGGGTCACTCGCAAAGAGGTCCCATAAATATAGCTTCCCTCACCAGCTATCTGCAAAGCAGACAGGATCCAGCTTTGGGACTTATTCGGACTATAGTGGATTTAATTATCCCAGAAGAGTTCCTTGTTCCATGCACTGTCTATGTGTATCATAAAAAACTCAGGGGACCATTCTGAGTTCATTCCCATCTTCAAACGGACATGTTATGTGCCTTGAAAAGTGGACGCTCAATTCTGCCAGTTGAGGTTTAAGTTTTGTTTTTTGGCAAAATATAATAGTTACCCCTTTTTCTTTGATGCATTCAATCTGACGTGAAGGCAGCGAGTCTTTTGCTTATATTGAGGTTCTAAATGTATCAGGGCTAGGTGCTTTAAACCCTAGATCCATGTCCCAAAGCTGGATCCTGTCTGCTTTGCAGATAGCTGGTGAGGGAAGCTATATTTTTGGGACCTCTTTGCGAGTGACCCGTTGCCCACGTCGGGCTAGCATCATGAAAAAGAAAAACTATGGTATTTGTCATTTACCATTACTTATTCGGACTATAGTGGATTTAATTATCCCAAAAGAGTTCCTTGTTCCATGCACTGTCTGTGTGTATCATATATATATATATATATATATATATATATATATATATATATATATAACTTATATATGTAATTTTTTTTCTGAAAAGCAAACATGTATTTTCTTATCCCTGTTTTGTAATTTATATATTTCATAGGAGAGGTGCTGCATTTCCTTCCTTCGCATCAGAACAAAACACATTAATCTGTAATGGATCATATTTATATTAATTTGATTCATAGCTATGTATATGTATGTATGTATGTATGTATGTATGTATATACAGTATGTATGGGTGCTCTTCCAATATGTGCTCTACCGCGAAACTGTGATCTACCATATTCCAACTAATATTCCATATTCCAGGCTAACTAACGAAAATATCACGACTTAACCTAACCAATCGTCAAGGGCGTATAGTTGACCTAACGATTGGTTAGGTTAAGTCATGATATTTTCGTTAGTTAGCCTTATAAGGCTAGTTTCACGGTAGAGCACGTATTGGAATATGGTAGATCACAGTTTCGCGGTAGAGCACATATTGGAAGAGCACCGTATGTATGTATGCATGCGTGTATGTTTGTGTGCGTATACATACGTATTTCAATTAAAAATATTGAGATAATTACGTTTGACAAAAGCATCGATTCTTGTTTTTTTCTTTATTGTGAGGTATATGTATATAAATTGCTAGTGTCTGTCTCGATGTTTTATTTTCTGTGTGTGTGTGTGTGTATATACACACACATGTGTGCTCTCAGCTACCTCACATCATCGCGACAATCTTTATGATACACAGAGAGTTTATCGCGACACGAAGTATAGGTAGCGACATTAGCGATGTCGCCATAGTTTCAGACTTCTTTTCATTAAAAATCATGATATATTATGAAAAAAAAAGGAATGGAATAAAGGTGGATCTCCTCCTTTTTGGTGGAGCTGCACGATTGAATCGGTCTTGAAAGTCTACACAAATATTTTCAATGGTTTTGCCATTACGTGCTAGGTCTCATGGACCCAGGTACTAGCCAATATGCGTTGTTCAATCGTATAGTTGCTGCTATCACGCATTTCAAATGGGTCTGAAAGAAAAATGAAAATCAGTTAGTATTTTACTTGGGTGACAAGACATTGTGGACACCCTGTACACAAAGAAAAATGTTTTGTTGACTTGAAGAAAAATAAATGTGTTCAAACCAAATTCTTTTGGAGCAAGTGTAGTTTACGTCCCCCGGTGGTGCCTAGTGTAGTTTACGTTCCCCTACATTATCTTAGTGTAGTTTGCGTTCCCCAACTTTGTTCGCGTGTACCTAATCAAATAAAACGTTAAAACTAACGAAAATATTACGACTTAACCTAGCCAATCGTCAATTTATATATATATATATTATATATATATATATATATATATATATATATATATATATATTGACGATTAGTTAGGTTAAGTCGTAATATTTTCGCTAGTTTTAACATTTTATTTGATGGATTCATTTAAAAAATGTCTCCTAAAGATCGAAGTGTAGTTTACGTTCCCCAACTTTGACTTAGTGTAGTATGTGTTCCCAAGCTACACTTGCTCCTTTCTTTTTTTTATTATTTTTAGACCTCCAAATTTTCATTTCGTGTTACAAAATGAATCTTGTTCTTAATAATTTGTTCGAGCAAACAAATATTTAGTTGATGGACCAAAATCAGCGTTTAGGTTTTTTAAATCTAGAAAAAAAAATGGTTAACTAAACGTGGTTTGTTGTTTTAAAGATAAGATTTTTCTTTGTGCAGGTTAGGTTAAGTTAAGTTATGCTAGGGTAGGTCATATAAATTACGTTAAATGTCGCCATCCACAATTAAAAAAGGTGTGTGTATGTGTGTGTGTGTTTTCATAGCCTTTCGCTTGAGATACTCTCACGGTGTAAATCTTTTAATATTTAGGAAAAAACTTTTGTTTTAAACTTTGTTAAATTTGAAAATAATGACAAACTTTTTTAAGTTATGAACTCTGTCAATTTTTTAGCTTTCTTCTCTTCGTAATTATCCACTCCTCGTCTCTGTATTCGGTGTTCTGTGCGTGACGCACATCCTGTCTTTCCCCCCGTCCCTGGTGTTATTTTCGGTGAGTAAGAGTGCTTCTTTAGTGGTGGGGGTTGGGGTGGGAGTTTAAATGATTAAAAATAAAGTCGAAAATCATGAACATATTTGTTCAAGTACCACCAATATTATTACTACCCATAAAGCATATATATATATATATGTAGAAAAGTGTTTCTACGAGAAAATAAATTTGTGTTAAAATTTAAAGATATTCTGTTTGTATAAATTAAAATATTAATCCTTTAATAGATATTATTTTGTTCATATAAATTAAAACAGGAATCCGTTAAATTTTTAATGTTTGTATAGAGTGCCTCGATGCCCGCGGATTCTCTGCGCCTTTTCGATAAGCCTAACGAAAACAGTGTGCCACGTCTAATCTTAAACGGAGATTCCCAAATTGTAAATGTTCTTTTCAATTATTATAAATCACATAAAAGAGTTAAGTGTAAAACTACAATTGCATAAATTTTTTGCTAATATCCAATTATACCAATTCTCTCGTTAATATCATTATTAGAGTAAGATTTTGCAAGTTTAATAGTCTTCTGTAACACGTGGCAACCATGGGTGTTTCTCCAGGACAAAAGGGAGCCCCTTGAGGAAGGCAACATGCTTAGTCAGTCTAACGCTCGCCTCAGCTTCCGACAGAGGTAGTAGAGTGTTCCGCCCGTGGGCCAGCCGGGTTTGGCTGGACCCCTCAGCTTATTTTGATGTAAGCATTTGCCCGTTAATAACTTCTCTAAACCAAATGTTGTGTTGAGGGTGTTTATTAGTGATTTCAACTTTGAGAAATAAAGGACTAACAAAGGAAAACTCGTCATTTTATATCCTTCCAACGGAGAACAGCATTCCCTTCTCTCAACGGACTGAGAGAGAGCGGACGCCATCAACCGAGGGTATAAATTGTTGTCTTCGAAATACGCAGTCAGAATAAAATAATTAAACGGTATAAACTTCCTTGTGGGTGCGAGGAAGCGACATACCGAGAACACCTGTGAAACGTCGGAGATGGTGTAACGAAGCATATCAGCATCACGCCGACATTGGCTACCCATACCAGGATTCGAACCTGGGAGGGGACGAGAAACGTTCCTTCAAGACGAGGAGCCAGGATTTGAAAACCTTTGTTCAGTCAAACCCCGCTACAAGGACGTCAACGCATCCGAAACGGAGGTCGGATTTCAGCGGGAATCACGCACTTGTTTGGAGAGAAGATCGTAACAGAAATTATTATATGGGCACGCGGAGAGGAATTTTACGAATTTAATTTCTCTTGGAACGTCTATGCGACGCATAGCAGTGACGTAAATTCAAGGGAGGAATGAGATTGCGAGGGACAGGCGTGTTCGATTCGGTGAGGGCACCTCATGCGAAAACGGCTTCGCCTTCGTAGATAAGCGCGGAAAGTCGAACGCATTCGACTCTGCCGAACGAAATCATCGGAATCTGAGAGGACTCAGAAACGAAAACAAACGTTCTTCAAAACTCTGCCCAACGGAATAGTCGGCATTGAAGAGGAAAGAAAAACGAAAAGCTTACAAGACGGAATAAAAAGAAAACTCGTAAAAGCGTTTCGGCGGGTAAGGTTAACACTTGTATCAAGAAATAAATTAAGTACGTGAAGAAAAAGTGTATCCCAGTTAACGCATTGGTTTGAAAAGAAAAAGGAAAATTAAGTACGAAAAACAAAAAAAAGGTGTACCCCCAGTAATAACGTATAGGGTTGGAAATTTGTTTTCATTATTATTCATTTTTGTTGTAAGAAGATTTGTTTTTTGCATGCAGTAGTGTTTTACGTATATCGATAAATTACCGTATATGTTATTGTTTGTAAACAATTTAAATTTTCATTGGTGAGTTGAAAACGATTTTTTTTGTTTGTTGGTGTTACAATCAAGTTAATTCAATTTTTTCTTTTTTGTGGTTAGAGGGAAAAATTGACAGTGTTTGTTTTTTTGCATGCAGAAATTGGGTATTTAAATATATAAGGATTTATATATTTTATTGTTTGTAACGAAACGATTTCTGCAAAGTATCCGGTAAATTTATGGAATTTGAGAAAAAAAAAAAAATTAGTGAATATTTAATTTTTTTTAATTGGAATTGTCCCACATTGGGTTAACAGAAAACGGAATATTGGATTTGAGTTCCATTTTATTGACTGAAATTTATTGTACCAAATTTGTCATATATAGTTCGTGCGTGTGTTTGTGTGTTTGGCTCGTTTCACGCGCGCGCGGATTTGGCGCGTTGCGGCGCATTTAGATTTGGTAAAAAAAAAGGATTTTTTTTTCCCTTTTTTCTCTCGCTCTGTCGCGTCGATGCGCGAACTTTTCATTTTGTTTTTTAAGTGGGATTTTGCGTTGGAGCGCAAATAGTTGTTTTTTTGTGCTTTTCTGGGTTTAAATTAGAATGAATTAGTACATTTCGAGTAATGTATCGAAATTGACAGGCAAGTTTTCATCTTCGTTGGGATGATTTTATTGTTTATTTAAACCAAAAATAGCTAATCTCGAGCTTAAGTTTTTCCGCTTAAATTCTGTTGTATATACGATATTAAATTAGGGATAAGTTTTTTTGTTTCGCTTCGCCTTCCTCGTTTGGAAGTCCATTTTTTCTTTCGTTGTTTTCGAAGAAAAGTGGATAGATGTGATTATCGAACGAGTAATACCCCTAAAGTTCAAATTTTTACGTGGACGAATGGGCAACGTGGTATCCCCATACGTGGACGAATGGTTGGACGCATTAGAGGGATATTTTGTTCATTATAACGTTTTGCGGTGATATCGCAAAGATTCACTTCTTAGACGATGAAGACGGAAGCGCCCTATGAAGAGACTGTCCCAGAAATCACGAGGGAAGTTCTCGATGAGGGACATTTTCCGGGGGAAGTGGTCTGTGACGAGATCGTCCCAGATGAAGTTCGGTCTCTGACGAGATCGTCCCAGATGAAGTCCCTAATCACGACGCAATAGGGAGCATTGCGCGGATTTTTCGAGGGATCCCCATTTTTCTGCAAATTTACGTGAGGTCACGGAGAACTCGCCTATGTCCCTCGGACAAATGCAAGCTCGGTTTATGACCTTGACGAATTCAGAAGAAATTTGCCACTCTTTTCTCATCCCACCAAAGAGTGTTGCATCTCTGCATCGCTCTACGGGACAACTTTCATTCGATTCTGTTCTTTCTAATCAGAAGGTTTGGAAATCGAAACTGGAGCCATCTGCCACTTTGATTCCACTCCAGAAAAGACTGAATACACGAAACGAAGAACAGTAATCCTAACGTCGGTTTATCCCATTTACAAATTGTTTTTTACCTTATTTCCAGTTCAAGTGCTACACACGTACCCCCTATACCCGTTTAGGCTATACCCGTGCATTCATGCACTACGTACTAAATTATTGAAAGACGCTCGAGACGTGGAATGATTGATGTCGGAGGCAATTAGCCACCAACGCGTACATCCAGAAACTTGAGCAATGTCCACACAAAACCTTTGAAATTTTATACCTTCCAAGCTATAGAGTTTAGTCAATTCCAAAGTTCCAAAGTTCTCAAAAAAGGGTTCTCAAAACGACAATATAACCTTGCAGAATTCGTATCAATTTCACTTAAGTACTTTGTCCAATAGTTCATTGAAGTTCATTTCTCTAAATTTTTGTTCTCTTAACGTTTGATAAGATAATCGCGTATGATTTAAAAGTGTATGCATACGGTGAAAAAAAAAAAGAAAAAAAAGTGGACCTAAAGAAATCAGACTCCAAGTGCTCAAAGGACACATAAGTGACAGTTAATTATAAGTGTTCATTAGTACATACGTATTAATTTAATGTAAAATTTAACTGATAAGTAGAGTGGATTAACTACTCAGTAAATGTATTTTGTTAACTATTTCTTTTGTCTTTATGTAACATTACATCCAACTACTTCTTCAATAATATCTTTGTCTTTATAAAACCCTATATCCAACTACTTTTGTTTGAGAGGATTTTTGCAAACGAATCCCCGAGTACCAATTCTGGGAGGGGAGCCATGTAGAAAAGTGTTTCTACGAGAAAATAAATTTGTGTTAAAATATAAAGATATTCTGTTTGTATAAATTAAAATATTACTCCTTTAAAAGATATTATTTTGTTCATATAAATTAAAACAGGAATCCGTTAAATTTTTAATGTTTGTATAGAGTGCCTCGATGCCCGCGGATTCTCTGCGCCTTTTCGATAAGCCTAACGAAAACAGTGTGCCACGTCTAATCTTAAACAGAGATTCCCAAATTGTAAATGTTCTTTTCAATTATTATAAATCACATAAAAGAGTTAAGTGTAAAACTACAATTGTATAAATTCTTTTGCTAATATCCAATTATACCAATTCTCTCGTTAATATCATTATTAGAGTAAGATTTTGCAAGTTTAATAGTCTTCTGTAACACGTGGCAACCATGGGTGTTTCTCCAGGACAAAAGGGAGCCCCTTGAGGAAGGCAACATGCTTAGTCAGTCTAACGCTCGCCTCAGCTTCCGACAGAGGTAGTAGAGTGTTCCGCCCGTGGGCCAGCCGGGTTTGGCTGGACCCCTCAGTAGGGTGACAATAAAAATCGAAAGTTGGAGTTTTTTATTGGCCATTTGTTCAATGCTGCTACTACATGAGAAAACAATGTACTGTAAATATTAGGTAATTCAGATAATATTTAAGGGTGTCTCAAGTGAGGTAAATAATTCTCCTTATAACACAAATTAATTGTTCATTACCTAGTAAAAATAAATTAATATTTTTTTTAATTAATGTAAATAAACGTTAGTTTTAGTTCATAAAGTTTAAGTGCAGGCGTACCCCAATCGTAATAAGTAATTAAAAAAAATATTAATGAATAAGGAGAATTATTTACCTCACTTGAGACACCCTTAAATATTATCTGAATGACCTAATATTTACAGTACATTGTTTCTCATGTAGTAGCAGCATTGAACAAATGGCCAATAAAAAACTCCAATTTTCGATTTTTATTGTCACCCTACTAGGGTGACAATAAAAATCGAAAGTTGGAGTATTTTATTGGCCATTTGTTCAATGCTGCTACTACATGAGAAAACAATGTACTGTAAATATTAGGTCATTCAGATAATATTTAAGGGTGTCTCAAGTGAGGTAAATAATTCTCCTTATTCATTAATATTTTTAATTACTTATTACGATTGGGGTACGCCTGCACTTAAACTTTATGAACTAAAACTAACGTTTATTTACATTAATTAAAAAAAATATTAATTTATTTTTACTAGGTAATGAACAATTAATTTGTGTTATAAGGAGAATTATTTACCTCACTTGAGACACCCTTAAATATTATCTGAATTACCTAATATTTACAGTACATTGTTTTCTCATGTAGTAGCAGCATTGAACAAATGGCCAATAAAAAACTCCAACTTTCGATTTTTATTGTCACCCTACCCGGGGCCCTCAGCTTATTTTGATGTAAGCATTTGCCCGTTAATAACTTCTCTAAACCAAGTGTTGTGTTGAGGGTGTTTATTAGTGATTTCAACTTTGAGAAATAAAGGACTAACAAATGAAAACTCGTCATTTTATATCCTTCCAACGGAGAACAGCATTCCCTTCTCTCAACGGACTGAGAGAGAGCGGACGCCATCAACCGAGGGTATAAATTGTTGTCTTCGAAATACGCAGTCAGAATAAAATAATTAAACGGTATAAACTTCCTTGTGGGTGCGAGGAAGCGACATACCGAGAACACCTGTGAAACGTCGGAGATGGTGTAACGAAGCATATCATCATCACGCCGACACACACACATATAATATATATATATATATATATATATATATATATACCGGGTGTCCGAGAATTATCTGTACAATTTTTGGCTGGAATAAGGTTGGCGCGGTGGTGACTGTTGATTTTACTGTTACTTTTCAATCCTCTTCTGGTTATTTTATGATTTAAAGTTTTATTTTCATGTTTTTAATAATATTATTCATATTATTTTTTAATTCTTCTTCAGGATGCCAGACGTTTTCTTAAACAAGCTCCCCTTGTGGGTCTGTAATTATTGATTAACTTAATGAACTCAAAATTGAGGTCAGTCGCGCAATCTTACCTTTGTTAATCATTTAATTTACCATTGCGCATTTGCCCTTTTGTATTCAACGTCATCGTCGGCATTTCATGCATTTTTCTTCCTAACTAATAATTAATCAATCGAGCATTATAATGTTATTCATTGTGAAAATTATCTATCTCGTTTCGTTTAATTAAACTAAAGACCAAGAAGTTTATTAATCTCCTTTAATGCCATTTCTTATTTGTTAATGACATTATTATTATTCTGATTGAAAGATTAGATGGTTTACCTCAAGCATTAAACAACCTAATTACGTTATTAATACGTCTACGCAACAGACTATAACATACATATATAAACTTCAGATTCTGTACAAGCGAAGTTAAAGACACACTTTGGTACTTTTATGTGGGCAGCAACTTCTGGCTAATTACAAAAAAGGTTCTGACAGAACCTTTAATTTGCTTTATAAGTAGGCTGACCATACGTACCGTTTTGAACGGGACAGTACCGTTTTTTTTATATTTCCTGGCCGTCCCGTCGTTTTAATAAAAATGTCAATTTTGTCCCGGTTTATGTACTTACTTTTTCATGAATACAGAATATTACATAACCCCCGTCCCTTTTTTGCCATCCCAATGTCCCGTTTTTGTCTCAAGGAAATATGGTCAGCCTATTTATAAGAGATCTTTCAGACTGCCGTATAAGTTACCTCCAAGATACTCAGCTTCTCAAATGTTTGCTAACCATAGTGTCTCGAGTCTCTCGGAGATAACAAGCAGGCACGTCACCAGGTCTATAATCATAGGGGGCAATTCATAGATGTAGGGGGGGGAGGGGCAACATATATATATATATATACACAAAACAGTTTTATTAGATTTAGCTATAGCTACGCACAATTATTCAGAATAAATTAAACAACTGCTAGTAGTAGTCATAATAGTGGTAGCTTTCACTCAAAAACTTCCTTAATTTCATTTACTTCATTTACTAGTGTAGTGAATACTCTTATTTTAGTTTCAAGTTAAATGTTAATTTTACCGTCTTGAATTTCGGAATAGTATAAATTCATTTTAAATTAGTTACCCCATTATAATTCAATTGTGAACCACATTAATACTAATTTTATGTATACTAATTTATTTTATTGTATGTAAACATAATTAATTATATATCACAATTGTCAGTAATTATTTATATTCAAATATTTATTTTAATCTAATGCCATGTCCATTTTACAAATAAATAATAGAAAACCAAAGGTTATATTTTCCACCTTTGGTTACTGTCGCAGTTTCGCCTAACGGACTCAATACGGCTAGTGAGATAATCACTGGTTGGCACTTAACTAGCGGCAGTGCTTATGGCTACATCATCCAGGTTAACCTATACCGGATAGATCGCTACGGTCCCAAGCCGTAGCTTGCCTAGGCCGACGACGACGACGTAAACCAACAATTGGTGACTCCGGAGCTGGATACCCCTTCACCGAACGACTAGGACTAGACTGTAACGTCGTTCGTGCCCACCACCCCCTTCACCCGAGCGACTAGGACCAGACTGTAACGTCGTTCGTGCCCATCACCCCCTTCACCCGAGCGACTAGGACCAGACTGTAATGTCGCTCGTGCCCTCTGCCCCTCACCCCTGCCCGTGCGCTCTGTGCCTGCGCTCGTCTCAACCCTCCACTCCTTCGTTGGGAACTTGTCGTCTTGCTTGTACGTCAGCAAGCATAGGAGAAGATGCCTGACGACGCTGGTGCCATCTCCCACTTGAGCGTAAAGCTCCCCGTCTTCTGGCCGGGTGATCCATTTATTTGGTTCCGCCAAGTGGAATCACAATTCAACTTGGAAGGATCACCGCTAGCAGGACGAAATACGATCATGTTTTGTCCCTCTACCAGCGAGCATCATCTCTGAAGTCCGTGACGTCATCGTATCTACTTCCACGAGTGAGGACCCATACAACGATCTGAAGTCTGCCATCCTCTGCCGCCCACTGTCTCCGAGCGTGAGAAACTACATCAGTTAATCTCAAAAGAAGAACTTGGAGACCGTAAGCCCACTCAAATGCTGAGGCTATGCAGTGCGCTCTAGGCGAACGCGCACAAACCTTCGATAAGGACATCTTTAGACAGTTGTTCTTGCAGAAACTTCCTCCATCAGCTCAGCGTGTCTTGGCCACTATGGATCCTGCTACTCCAGTTGATAAACTAGCAGAAACTGCCGACAAAGTAGTGGAGATTGACACAGCTCCGGTCAACAACGTGAACACACAATCGGAACTGGAATTGAAAGTGGAAGAGTTAAGTCAACAACTCAACCACGTTTGTTCTCTGCTACAAAATCAACGGCAAAGAAGCCATTCTCGGTCAAGATTTACGAAGAGGCATCGTTCGAGTTCCGGGAAGATCTGCTTCTACCACTCGAAATTTGGAAAGAAGGCTAGGAAGTGCATCTCCCCTTGCAATTTTTCGTCGGAAAACCCCAGCAGCGAGTCCTAATGGCGTCTAGTACTCGCACTGCCAACCTGTTATTCATAAAGGACAGGAACTCTGGTGTCAATTTCTTGGTCGATACCGGAGCGTCAGTCAGTGTATTCCCTCAAAAATCTGGTTATACGCACTCGGAATCTCCGCCTCTATACGCTGCTAACGGTTCACGCATACCACGTACGGTACTCAGTCGCGTGAACTAAACTTGGGCCTTCACCGATCCTTCAAGTGGATTTTCATCTGTGCTCAAGTGCGGCATCCCATAATCGGCGCTGACTTCCTCCAGCATTTCAAACTCCTGTGGATCTGACAAGCGACGCTTATGCGACCAGGCCACACTGCTTTCTGTTCTTGCCAACAGGTTGCCCTTCCGGACGCCTCGAACTCTGCACTTTCCTCGTTCCCCCTAATTCCATGTACAGTGCCTTTTCCAGCGATATCCAGGAATTCTTCAACCTATGCAGATGGGTGATACCATTAAGCACACCATTACCCATCACATTACAACAAAAGGTCCCCCTGTGTTTGCAAAACCCAGACGTCTTGCCCCGGACAAACTGAAAGCTGCCAAATCGGAATTCCAGCTTATGATAGATCTTGGGATAATAAGACCTTCCAAAAGCAGTTGGTCCTCTCCCCTACACCTGGTCCGAAGAAGTCAGGAGACTGGAGACCATATGGGATTACCGGTTTTTGAATTCGACAACCATCCCGACCGATATCCGGTACCAAATGTCCAAGACTTTACTTCTCTTCTCCACGGCAAATCTATCTTCAGTAAAATAGATCTCGTTAAGGCTTTCCCCCATTCCCGTAGAGCCTTCGGATATTCCCAAGACTGCAGTTTGTACACCATTTGGGTTATTCGAATTTTTGAAGATGCCGTTCGGGCTACGGAATGCTGCGCAAACCTTTCAGAGGTTTATAGATGAGGTCACCAGAGGCTTAGACTTTGTTATGCCTACATCGATGATTTGCTTGTGGCCAGCTCAACGGAAGAGGAACATAAGGAACATCTTTCACTCCTCTTTCAACGCTTAGAACAATACGGTGTTACTATTAATGCATCTAAGTGTGTGTTTGCACAGCCAACCTTGGAATTTCTTGGTCACACGATTTCGCAGCACGGAATTACCCCCTTCAGGACAAGTGTGAAGTGATAAAAAATTACCCTATGCCAAGTAATCAGCGTGAGTTACGGCGGTTTCTAGGTTTGGTAAATTATTACCACAAGTTCATTAAAAACTGTGCCAGTGTTCTTGCTCCTCTACACGCTATGATCACACACAAACGCAAGGTAACGAAATTGGTATGGTGTAGCGATAGTTTACAGGCGTTCGACAATGCCAAAAATGCTATCAATAGTGCATTGTCTCTGTCATTTCCTATCAGTGATGCCCCCCTAACTCTGACGTCGATGCCTCAGATGTTGCGATCGGTGGAGTGTTGGAACAAACCATTAACGGTCAACAAGCACCCATCGCGTTTTACTCGAAAAAGCTGCAGCCAGCCCAAACGCGTTATAGTGCTTTCGGACGTGAACTTCTTGCTATTTACTTAAACGTGAAGCATTTTCAACATTTCCTTGAAGGCCGAGAGTTTTGTGTTTTTACCGACCACAGACCTTTGGTCACTGTCTTCAATAAAAACAGCTGTAACCACTCTCCCAGAGTCATCAGGCAACTCGATTATATCTCGCAATTTACCACAGATATCCGCCACATCAAAGGTGTCTTGAACACTCCAGCGGATGCACTTTCAGAATAGAGATTATTTCTGTTACCCTCAGCTCTACACTGTGGAATGCTATTGCACAGGATCAAGATAAGGATACGGAACTACAAAGACCTGCTCAGAGAAGACTCCACTCACTCACTTTCCCTCAAGAAAATGAGTATGCCAGGATTGTCTGTGCCCCTCTATTGCGACGTATCAACAGCTGCTATTCGCCCTTATGTCCCTCCATGTCACAGACAAGCAGTCTTCACGGATCTTCATAACCCCCCCATCCTGGTATCCGTGCTTCGCAACACCTGGTTACCTCTCGCTTTGTTTGGCCCTCGATGCGGAAGGATGTCAAACATTGGACCAAAACGTGCCTTGCCTGCCAGCGTGCCAAAGTCCAAAGGCACACCAGGTCCCCCTTTGACGCATTTCCGCCCCCATCCCAGCGATTTGAGGTAATTCATGTAGACATTGTTGGCCCTCTTCCAGTGATTCAAGGCCAACGTTATCTGCTCACCTGTCTCGACCGCTTTTCCAGATGGCCTGAAGCCATCCCACTTCCTGATATCCAAGCGGACACTGTTGCAAGAGCCTTTCTTCATGGATGGGTATCAAGATTTGGATTGCCGACAAAGTCATCACTGACCAAGGTCGCCAATTTGAGTCTTCGCTTTGGAAGAAGTTTACCAGCTTGTTGGGTACAGTACATGCGCATACCTGTGCGTATCATCCGCAAGCTAACGGCCTCGTCGAACGCTTCCATCGCCAGCTGAAGTCATCCCTTATGTGTCACGAAGACTCCCATTGGATGGATAAGCTTCCACTCGTGTTGCTTGGTATTCGCTCTGCATTTAAGAGTGATCTGAAGACTACAGCGGCTGAACTAGTCTATGGAACAACACTGCGGCTACCAGGTGGCTACTTCACTGCAGGGGATAAGTCATGTGATCCTACGGAATTCGCTCAAACACTTTCTCTCACATGCAGTCCCTTCAGCCTGTTCCCCCTCGATTGACTAGCCAACAGAACATCTTTGTTTCCCCAGCCTCCAGTCTTGCACCCACGTTTTCGTTCGTGTACCTGTCCCAAACGACCTCTCCAATGTCCATATGACGGACCCTATGAAGTTCTCCGACGTACGCGCAAATCATTCCTCATCCAGCGCGGTTCCAAGGTCGACAAGGTTTCTATCGATCGTCTTAAGCCTGCGTTTTTGGAATCAACCTTAAGCGAGGTACATGTAGCTACCAAAAAGGTTCAGCGGAAATCTGTGTCGTTCGGAACTCTTTGAACTTCCTCTCTGGTGGGGGAGTGTGTAGTGAATACTCTTATTTTAGTTTCAAGTTAAATGTTAATTTTACCGTCTGAATTTCGGAATAGTATAAATTCATTTTAAATTAGTTACCCCATTATAATTCAATTGTGAACCACATTAATACTAATTTTATGTATACTATATTATTTTATTGTATGTAAACATAATTAATTATATATCACAATTGTCAGTTAATTATTTATATTCAAATATTTATTTAATCTAATGCCATGTCCATTTTACAAATAAATAATAGAAAACCAAAGGTTATATTTTCCACCTTTGGTACTGTCGCAGTTTCGCCTAACGGACTCAATACGGCTAGTGAGATAATCACTGGTTGGCACTTAACTAGCGGCAGTGCTTATGGCTACATCATCCAGGTTAACCTATACCGGATAGATGCGCTACGGTCCCAAGCCGTAGCTTGCCTAGGCCGACGACGACGACGTAAACCAACACTAGCATCACAGACCCTTTTCTACTTGTACTGATACAATGGGCTTCATAATTCACCTATTTTAGACGATACAAATGAAAATGCACAGGACAATGGCACGAGTTTAAATTTCGAAGTCATTACTCAGAATGCCGAGCACGTTATGTACAATACCTATCGATACTGCCACGAGGTTGCAGCACCATTGCGGCGCCAGATTCAAAATAATGTTTACGCCAACTTTTTGTGTGTGACCGGACAGCTCACACCAGGACAACACATACCCAGACAACTCAGACCCGGACAACTCAGACCCGGACAACTCATACCTAGGACAACTCATACCTAGGACAACTCATACCTAGGACAACTCATACTCTCTTCAACAATTACCACCCCAATGTTGATCTTTTCATCTATATCCACCCCGAAAGTTTAAACTCTGCAAATTAACCAAAATAAGATAAAAAAACAATAACAACAAATTTATTAGTTATTGCAAACATATAATGAATAGAGAACCATTATTTACATAGGATAAAATTTGAATGCCCGGTTAGGTCAACTGTACGCCCTTGATGATTGGTTAGGTTTAGTCGTGATATTTTCGTTAGTTTTAACGAAAATATTACGACTAAACCTAACCAATCGTCAAGGGCGTACAGTTGACCTAACTGGGCATTCAATGAACCAACCGGGTATTCAGTTGACCTAACCGGGCATTCAGTGAACCTAACTGGGCATATAATATATATATATATATATATATATATATATATATATATAACTTGCATGAATTTTAAATGTTTAAATTTAATTTTTAATTTTACAAAATAAATGTTTTCATTTCAAAATGTTTTCATTAATAACTTGCATGAATTCTAAATGTTTAAATTTAATTTTTAATTTTACAAAATAAATGTTTTCATTAATTTTTCATTTTTTTCTGGTCTATGTATGAGTTGTCCTAGGTATGAGTTGTCCTAGGTATGAGTTGTCCTAGGTATGAGTTGTCCTAGGTATGAGTTGTCCTAGGTATGAGTTGTCCGGGTATGAGTTGTCCGGGTATGAGTTGTCCGGGTATGAGCTGTCCTGATATGAACTGTCCTAGAACCCTTTTTGTGAGACCGTGAGACCGTATTTTTCCCTCAACGTTAGGTACAAGTGTAGATCGATATTCAAGGAGAGAGAGAGAGAGAGAGTTACAAGGAAAAGAAGTACCTCAAAAGGCCTTGCGGCCCATACCGAGGAGGTACCAATGGCAACGGGTGCCAGGGAAAATTTTCTATACCTTCAAATAGTGTGCAAGATTTGGTCTAACCTTTTCTTGAACTGATCCACAGAGGAACTGTTCACAACTTCTGAAGGTAACCTGTTCCACGTGTCACAGATCTTATACGTAAAGTAATTCCCACACATACTAGTCCTAAACCATTCAATCCAACTTCCAACCATTGTTGTGAGTTGGGTTATCATTTAAACTAAACATGCTTCTAAAATCGACATCTTTGAACCCGCATCACGTAAGCGTCGATTGTAGCCCATATGCCAACGGAAGAGATTAACTTTGTGGCATTCTTCAGCCAGTTTTCAATCCACCTACCTACTTCCCCACCAATACCCAGCACGTGCACTTTAGCCATTAGCCGGCGGTGAGGTACCTTATCAAAGACTTTCTAATCAATCGCCGTACTCTTATCATACTCACTCAACATGACGTGGAAAAACTCGAGCATGTTGGTGAGACACGACCTATGCCGTCTAAACCCATGTTGGGGTCCCCAAGTAGCTTGTAGGAATCCAAATGGTCAACAATCCTACCCGCTATTATCCCCTCTAATTATTTACCTACAACTGAAGTGAAATGGTGTTATTTATAGAGGTTCCAAAGCCTCTCTTCCCAAGCATGAGGTAGCAGTTGGGTCCTAATCGTAAGAGTAGAGAAAAAGAGTTAATACTAAAAGTTTATTTTTTTTTTCCTGCAGTCAGAGGAGAACATCATTAACCGAAGGTAAAAGGACAGAGTAGGGATGGGAAGGGGTCCTAGTAACCCATGGGACAGTTTGTACAACAGACTTCACCCACACTCCCGAAAGAGAGAGAACCTAAAGGAATTGGCAGCCAATTTCTCTAGAATCCCACGACTCGGGACTGGAGGGCTGTCACACCCTAAGTATAAAGTTTACTACACCCAGAAGGAACGTGCATAACCTTTATACCCCCTGCGGAGAGAGAGAGAGAGAGAGAGAGAGAAGAGAGAGAGAGAGAGAATTACAAGGAAAAGAAGTACCTCAAAAGGCCTTGCGGCCCATACCGAGGAGGTACCAATGACAACGGGTGCGAGGGAAAATTTTCCACACCCTCAAATAGTGTGCAAGATTTGGTCTAACCTATTCTTGAACTGATCCACAGAGGAACTGTTCACAACTTCTGAAGGTAACCTGTTCCACATGTCACAGATCTTATACGTAAAGTAATTCCCACATACACTAGTCCTAAACCATTTCAAATCCGAGAGAGAGAGAGAGAGAGAGAGAGAGAGAGAGAGAGAGAGAGAGAGAGAGAGAGAGAGAGTAGATTTGAATTAGACGAATTGTAAACCACAACCATAAACCATTCAGCTTTAGTTTTAATGATAGTTATTTGACTTGGGGGGGGGGGCAGTGCCCTCCATTGCCCCCCGTGGCGACGGGCCTGATGACCAGACGTGCTCGGTACAATCTAATACAAAAATTTCAGAACTCAGAATCCAATTATCCAATATTCATCAGTACTCCCATATGTTATTCAGATATGGGCTTCATGGCATGAAAACGTTTGTTTGTAGCTTAACATCGACATTACTATTTTTAATTACTTCTATTTTTATTTTTAGTTTATTTTTGTTTCTTAGTTTCTCATATGGACTATATTGGTCTGCCAATAAACGTTTCATTTCATATATATATATATATATATATATATATATATATATATATATATATATATATATATATATATATATATACAGGGTGTAACATAATTCGTGGATAATTAATAAGACAAGTAATATTTCATTTTCAGATATGGCTACGAAATTAATCATCAAAAGTTCCGGCTGAGGACCCTCCCAGATGAGCCGGGTGTGCCTGGTTATGTAAAGTGGAGAGCTCAACAAAGCAACTTTTTTCACCAAGCCAATTCTAGAGGTTCTAGAGGCAGGTCCACGAGCCTGACCTCCCTACCGAAAAATGTAGTCACATAAAACTCAGAAAAGCAGTTGGACCAAAACGTACTTATTACTCCGTTTTGATAGGGTCAAGTCTCAAGTGTTTTCCTGGGCACAATATATATATATATATATATATATATATATATATATAAGTAGAACTAAAACTATTATTATTATTATTATTTCAGTTAATGCAATCCTAATTTCACCTCATTTGAAGCCGTATGAGGACTTCTTATTGAGTATATTGCTAATTACCTGTGGAGGCTCCTCGGGATGATACGTTTCACACGATGCCAAAGACAGGGACGTCAGAAGCAGAAGAGTGCCACAATTCATCGTTAATAGTGCCAAATAATCCCCTGTTAAAATAATTAACGCTTTCTCCATCAGTGTCATTATGAGGCTTCCTTATATAATATCATCATTATTAGCGCGTCATTATTATTATGGATATATTTCGGTTATGGATGAGCTCACATCCAGTGTGTGTGTGTGTGTGTGTGTGTGTGTGTGTGTGTGTACGTAGTCGTATAAATGGAGCATTAATTTTGTTCGAAATTAGTTATTTAAAATTGGACTCTTTTTAAATCCCTTATTTCTTATTTAAACCATTCACAATCTCGTGATTTTAAGTTATTTTTGAGAATAATTTTTAAATAAAGAATAAAGAGTGGATAAAATTGTAAAATAAGGTGTAGAAAAAGTGCAATTTCAAAATCAGTCGACATATGATGTTTTCATATTAAAATGTTCATAGTTTCGTTGCAAAACAATTTATAATTGGTAGAATTTTCCCTTTCGAAACGAATTGCTCAATGAAATGTGTTTCCCATAAGTATACACACTATAAACAAACATACACATACGCATTTCTTGATGTACGTGTACACGCATATATTCTTAAACTAACGTCAATCTGTTTCCCGTTATCTTGCCAATTTTTCAATTTTAAGGGCACGAGGAAAAGTTTTTTTATATATTAATATTTTGCGTGAAATATCTTAATTATGCACTCCATAAGATTGAATTAGAAAGCAGTTGTAGAACACACAACACACACACACACACCACACATATATATATATACACACATATACATTCGTATATATATATATATATATATATATATATATATATATATATATATGAACAGTTTTAATTCCATCTGTTGTATAGTTTTTAGAACCTTTCCTGTATGACACAATTTCGCTACCTTCACCTCATACTCCTAAATGTTGCAACTGTAACGATAATCAGCAATCAATGAGGAAGGCCAGAAACTGGAGCAGCGCTAAGGCCAGACGAACGCAACGCGGTTCGTTGCGCTAATTCCTGTATTATTATTATTATTATCATTATTATATTAGTAGTAGTAGTAGCATCGAGAGTCGAACCCTCTTCACTTCACTCATAGAGAAACTGTTATCCACCAACCTCCAGGCTCTGGCTGTTGCAAGTGTAAGTTACATAGTTAAAAATCCGTAACTATAAAAAGGGTAGACCCTACTCCTATTTTTAATGCTAAAAGAAAAGTCCCTACATTATCTTCACTAAAGTTTATACATACCCATTCTGGTCATCTACATGCCCGCCTAATAACTTATAAACATTCACATATCGTTCGTATCAAATTTCTCACAATCATGCGTTAAACCTTTTCTTGATCTTGAAGTTCTCAAGGATTTGTTGATGAGTTTCGAAAGATTGTGAAGCTATCTGAACTTCACTAAGAGACTCCCATCATTGAAAATGTAGCTGAAGGCTTAAAAAAGACTGAAAGATGGAAAAAAATTCGCCGAATTAACGTTTCTTCCGATTTCTCTCAGCAACGAAAACGGGATTAAAAAAAATGACTTTCGAATTAATTTTTGTTTGTATTTTTTAATGATTTTTATTCTCATTAATGATCTCACTGTAATGATAGAATCGAGGCAGAAGTAAAGTTTTCATATGCTCGTAAACTGAAGACATATGGTCATGAATGTGTTTATTTATTATTTATAAGTCATGGTCAACTTTAAGACACACACACACACACACACACACACACACACGTGCATATATATATATATATATATATATATATATATATATATATATATGTGTGTGTGTGTGTGTGTGTGTATATATATATATATATATATATATATATGATGATGAAAATAACCACGAAGGAAAATTAAAACATGAAATAATGTTCAAGCACTTTCGTCTAATGGCATCCTCAGGAACACTGAACTTAATAACAAGATCGAGACAGTATATACAGTTCATAAACAAAAACAAAAATTATGCAAATGGTGCTCCTCCTCCAATATACTCTCCAATATACTTTTTTTCTTTATGAACTGTATATATTGTCTCGATCTTGTTATTAATTTTAGTGTTCCCGAGGAAGTCATTAGACGAAAGTGCTTGAGCACTATTTCGTGTTTTAATTTTCCTTCGTGTGTTATTTTCATCATATATATATATATATATATATATATATATATATAATGGTGAGAATAATGTATACAAAGGTTTTGCCCGAATCATTACTTTAAATTACAAACGACGAAAAATGGCACAGTGCCACAAACAATCGCTATCCATGCAGAGATTTCTCATTGCACACTTTTCCTTGAAAAATAAAAGCCTTTTCGCTTTTTTACCGCTTGTGTGGTTAACCTTTTTATTAATTTAGATAAATTCTAAACTACAAATGGTGTTATTAAATAGAATTTAGAAAGGCTTTTTTAACTTCTCACGATTTATTCACATTCTGTGGCATGTATATGTTACAGTAAGATTGCGAGACTAGCGATTTCATGAAATTCCTGAAATTTTCAGTAAATTCGAGTAATTTATACCATAATACAAAACTGAGAAAAGGGAGATAAAGACCTAACCTAGATTAGGTCATTATCCACTGTTTGTTATATTCTTTTCATAGAGTTTCATATATTTTACATAAAAAAGTGTGATCGTGTGAGTATGACATCAAATGGAATTAATATTTGTTACCTTAAATTTGTATACAGTATAGTCAGATCTGTCAAAAGAACGATTTTGAAGGAACTTTCTTTTAAATTTCTCCCATTTTATCATTAACAAATTAGTCTTTTAACAAGAAGAAGAAGAAGAAAAAATAGAAGAAGAAATCTGTTATTAAAACTTGAAACGTACTTTTTAGTAATGTTCAATCATATTTAAGGTCATATATGCTCCTCTGTTCTTATTCGCCAGTGTCCATAGTTCAGTGGGTAACACCGCTTTCCTATAAGCGAAGTGAAGACACTGAGATCGTGGTTTCGAATCCCGATGACGGTGGTAATCATGAAACAGGAATAAGATTAATGATCTACAT
The DNA here is from genome assembly GCA_023014485.1 of Bathynomus jamesi. Classification (NCBI taxonomy): domain Eukaryota; kingdom Metazoa; phylum Arthropoda; class Malacostraca; order Isopoda; family Cirolanidae; genus Bathynomus; species Bathynomus jamesi. The sequence goes on along the minus strand of JAJOZX010009701.1, from coordinate 21,260 downwards.
TACTTGGCTCGAGCGCTGTGCCGGTTTTTGAACCTCCTAACTTATTATTATGCTCTTATTCCATTTCACGTATAAATCATTCATTCTATATAAGAGTTACGGGGAATCCGTGTAACGAGGGATTTCATGAAAGCTCTAAAATGTTCAGGGATTTCATGTAAGGTTAAGTCGTGATATTTTGGTTAAACCTACGGGAAAATTACTGAATGCCTGGTTAGGTCAATTGTACGCCATTGACGATTGGTTAGGTCAGTGGTCGGCAAGCTCTGACCCGCAGGTCAGTTGTAGTATATAGTAGTGATGGATCGAATAACCGCAACCGCACTACAACCGCACAAAAATTCACAACGCAACCGTAACCGCAACCGCCGTTCCATAAGTGCGGTTGCGGTTGTAAAAGCTTAGTTAATTTTAATTTTAGGTTAATTAGAAATATTTCTTTTTTTTAAAAGAAAATGATGGGTCTCCATATGCGTGGAGCGGGAACGTTGTACGATGAGAGGCGTTGCCGCTTGAAAGGTGAAAATGCAGCAAAAATATTATTCTTGAAATTCGCACTGCCTGTCATTAAGTTTGACATCAGTTTTTCAAATGAATAATAATCCATAACTTTCCAATGGGTGGAGGCTGGGGAAAGTGGTAGGTGGGATGAACAGTGCGATGGGTCCTCGTCCCTCATCCTGGTAACACACTTAGTGCAAAATATGGTTTTAATTAATTTGACCTATTCTTTCATAATAGCTATATAAGTTTAGAATATATTTCATTTAAATAGTATTTATTTAGTAAATACCTTATGTTGAACACAAGTTTTGCAACACACAAATAGCGGTAGCGGTGTATTGCAAAACTTGTGTTCAACATAAGGTATTTACTAAATAAATACTATTTAGTATATATTATGTACCAAGTGTGGCTAAATCGCACTATAGTGGCTAAATCCAGTTAATAATTACGCATTTTTCCTAGTATATGATAACCGCAACCGCAACCGCGGTTGGAAAAAATTCGACAACCGCAAACACAACCGCAACCGCGGTTGTGAAAAACCGACCACTCGATCCATCACTAGTATATAGTATATATAAAATAATAAATATTATTTCATGAAGTGTTTTTTATTTTAAAATGTCCTGAAAATAGTGTATTTTGATTTAAATTTTGAACACTGACCCATTATCAAATTACCGCTAAAGCAAATTGACCCACTTTCAAAAAAGGTTGCCTACCACTGGGTTAGGTTAAGTCGTGATATTTTCGTTAAAACTAACGAAAATATCACGACTTAACCTTATACGAAACCCTGAACATTTTAGGGATTTCATGAAATACCTAGTTACACAGAATCCCCGCAACATATATATACTCTCTCTCTCCGTCCTTTATCTGCAGCACACCGTCTGACCTCCCTTAAAGGAGGGCAAGAAATGATGAATGAGATACACATTTCAAATTACAAATGAAAGGTAAAAAAGTGAGATATAAAAAAGTTAATGAAGTCACGAGTGCATTAAGGAAGTTCGACTCGAATTAGGGCTACTGTCGGAGCTCAGATATAACGAAAGGGTTACGGGAATGTACGACCTTCCACGTTCGATGCGGCGATGGTGGAAGATTAGGTGCTACTTTTCAAATGGGAAGAGGCTTCAAATGTGGAGGAAAAAAACCTTTTGTTAATCAAACAGATACGTGATATAGTGTATAGAGCGAATGCGTAATGACAGAATTATATAGAAAAGTGCATATATGGCCAAGTTGTACATTTCAGAAGTATAAAAAGACTCGATAAAAAGTGAAAAGGTGTAAATAGCTTGAAATTGATATAATAAATATAATATAATATAATATAAATATACTATAATAATATAATTAAAAACTGACATTACAAGTTGATTTCGATTGAGGCAAAAAAGCTACAACAAAAATAGGGAATTGGAACACACACACTATATATATATTATATATATATTATATATATATATATGAAAATTATTTCACACAAGTAACACGTGAAAAATATTTATGATGAAAAAAAACCACGAAGGAAAGGAAACAGAATGGTGCTCAAGCGCTTTCGTCTAATGACATCCTCAGGAACACTGAAGTAAATAAAGAGTTCGAGACTATATATAGGTCACAAAAAAAAATGAAAATATATATATATATATATATATATATATATATATAAATATAGGAATAAAAGTTGTGGAAGGAGCATACAAATTTGTAAGGAGAAACTACCAATTTTAGTACTTTGCCCTTCTTGTCTAAATCCGTTCTGAACGAATTCAAAACAGGATCAAGTAGAAAAAGACCTTTGCTCATGTTAAAGTTATTTGTAAGTTGGATAATTATATAATAGCAGACTCAAGAATATTTCTATTAACAATGTTGCTAGAGTGAAACAAAACTGAAGCATTATTCCAATCAATACAGTGGGATAACTCTGACAAATGGACGAAAAGGGCACTGGACGACTATCCCGTTCTAACGGAATATTGATGCTGTTTTACACGCGTGTGCAAATCCTTTCACGTCTGACCATTGTAAAAGCTTTTATTCTTATCGATTCTCTGCTTGAATTGTAGGTTAGTTTAAACCACGTACCAGGTATTGCAGTCTGAGCAGGAATAAGAACAAACAGCAGAGGATCTGATAAGAAGAGGGAGGCTCTTTTTATGAAGGAAAAATTAAGTATGAAATTGAGGTTGACTAATAAATTCAAATTTGCTATGTGGAAAGGTCCTCACCAGAACTGGTTTCATTACTTGTTCATTTTACGAGTTACTTGACCACGTAACTCGCGAGAGATAAGGGTGATTAACGAATATATTCATCTTAGGTAATCGGAGTGGGTTGTTTTGGTTGGAGAATATTACGCAACAAAATTATTTGTACTTTTCATCCAAAACCAGTGGTGGGTACGGGTTAAACTGGAAAAATATTAAGTATAGTATCTAATAATGAAATGAAATCCAATTAGAACAAATTTGATACGCCCTATACAGAATGTTCTTCATACTCGATAATTTAGAATAGTGATGTTAAACTAAAATAGCGGATAGTGCCAACGACGGTGATGGTCTTTTTTTTTCTATAAACGGCACTTGAAAAGTGGTTATGATTAAGATTTACTAAAACGTCGAAAAATGACAAAAATCTCTCATTTTCGGTTCTTCTGCTGAATTTTATGTTGGTTTAGTTGCTGTTTACACAGTTTAAAAACTGCAGTGCGTGTTTGTTAACACTGAAACAAAAGAAATCAATCATTTACATAACTTTTGTAGCCCAAATGACGGAATACTCGCCGACAGTTTCCGAGCCAAATACGCTCGTGATGGCATAAAAAATTGTTAGCGAAGGAAGGGCCAAGTGGTAACCCTATTACTATTCTATCAACATGTTTATAAATCAGGTGAAAACGGAATCTTCACTCGAGAGTTTAAGTAAACGGAAAAAGTGAGTTTGTCTATTCGTAAGATATTGTCATTATTACTGAAGGTATTATTGCATGTTTATGTGATTGGGATATTAGTGAAAAGATTTTACGTCAAAAGAGGTCATAAAGCAATCGTTGAACGTGCATGATTGAATAAAATTAGCAAATTTAAATTTTCTTTTTAGTGTTGCGTGTTCATAGGTCGATAATAGAAACTAGAAATTTTGCTAGTTTAGAATAAGGGAAATTGATAATTGCTAAAATAAAATTGGTGCGTGTTCTTTTAACTCAAACAAAAGAAATAAATAATTTAAACGCCGTTGCGAGTTTTCGAAAGGCCATACAGGACGACAGGAACAATTCCGGAAGTAAGTAACTGATTTTAAAAGTCACTTAAAATATTTGTGGACTACAACGACCTTAAGAAATGGTAAATGTTATACTCTACTATAATAATGTAACTATAAATGTCGGGGTCGAGATTCATAAATCATAAATTTAGAATAATTTGAGAGTATATTTATAAAGCATTTTATTAATATAATCTGGTTTAAGAAAAGAACATCTTTACATTTATCCACTTTACAAATAACAATACAATTATCACATTGTAAAGATTTTATCCTACAAAAATCTTCTTTGAACATAACGGACAAAACAATATATATATATATATATATATGGGATGAATTTCGCACTTAAACACGTGAAATGAATGAATGATGCAAACCCACAAAGAAAAAGGAAAAATTATTCCAATGCCTTTCGTGTATTTAGCATTACATTCCCTGACGAGGTGTATTGCTGAATACACGAAAGCCTTGGAATATTTTTTCTTTTTTCTTGTGGGTTTGTATCATATATATATAAATAACAATTTCCCAGACCTATTTATTTCGGAGACAGCGTCCGTAGCGCAGTGATTGACACCGTTTCTCTATATAATAATCGAAGTAAAGACACTCAAAATCATGGTTCGAATCTCGATGATGCTGGTAATAATAATTAGAGGAGTTAGAGTAATAGACCATATCAGTTGGCCTGAGAGGTGTGCCAGTTTCTGGCTCTCGTGACTCATTATTTATTACTCAGTTTAGAAAAACAAAATGAGTAAAACAAAATCATTTTTTCTTCACAAATGAGATTAATTTTATCAAATAACTTCGTGAAAATTTGTCGAAAAAACAAAATTTTATTAAATTTTATAATTAAATTATAAATATAGTTTCAATCATATCATTAAAACAATCTGAGGATAGAAGCATCCAAGTTCACAAACATCTCGAAATATAATTTAAATAAAGGAATGATTCGCCATCTCATTCCTGTCACATACAAATATTCATCTTATATACACACACACACACACATACACACACACACACACACAACACACACCATCATATATATATATATATATATATATATATATATGATGCCACCCCACAAGGAAAAAGAAAAATGATTCCAAGGCCTTTCGTGTATTCAGAAGTATTGTATTAGGTTTTATTACAATGTAGAGTATATTTATTTGACACTTGTATTTACTTTTGTTTCTTTAGTTATATTATTGATTTTTTTTTTGGATACTTTCATTTAGTCACTGAAGATGGCCGCTGAGTGGGCCGAAACATTTGGCCAATAAATGTTGAGAGTCGTATCTCTCGTCTTTATATTCCTGTTGTATATATATATATATATATATATATATATATATATATATATATATATATATATATATATATTATAGCAGGACACATTGGGGAAACTGATTTATATTAATATTGTTTGTTTTCTATGTTTCAGGTGAGACATGGATAGGAAAGATAAGCGAGTGAGGTTGGTCTTCATGTACGCAATAAAAGCAGGCACGTACCGGTGTCGCTGACGAATTTAATCAGCAAAGCAAAGGAAGAAAAAACATTGGTTTCTCAACTGTCAGAGAAGTGATTGAGCGATTTAAAGCCCCCTCTTATGCTGAGACGCGCGAGGATGTTACTCAGAGGAAGAATTGAGAAATGCATTGAGGTTAATGGGTCGCAGTTGGAGCATTTATTATGAATAAGCCGACGTACTGAGTGTAACAGATTATTTCTCCTGTGTCCACACTTTTGGCCACTATATATATATATATATATATATATATAAAGTGGCCAAAAGTGTGGACACAGGAGAAATAATATATTTATGTATGCAAAATTACCCCCACCAGAATCTGAACCCAGCACTTCTTGAGTAGAAAGCGAGGGCACTACCATGCAGAGACACGGTAAAGACCAGTACAACATGGCGAAAACATTATGCGTTCCCTTGAGTGTTGAAATACGCGCCAGGTTGAAATAACTTTTACCTTGTTGTAGCATAGTGGTACAGCCCTTGCCTTCGGCTCAAGAGGTGCTGGGTTCAAATTATAGTGGAGTTCATGTGTTCATACGTGATATTTAATGTAGGATATATATATATATATATATATATATATATATATGCTAACTAATCCATCCTTTTCCATAAGAACAAGATCTTGAACAGTGAAATACTCCCTTATTCCCAAAAGTGGAAGACCTTAATTAAATGAATATGTGCATGCGGGTGTGGATATGGGCCACATACACACGGCAGCAAAACCCAGCTGTTCATCCTTCCACACAATAAAGAAAAGTGCTTGGTAGATAAATGGGTACCCTAGGTGGCCTAGTGGTTAAGACGCTGGGCTGTTGATGGGGCGTGGTTCGGATTCCACGTTAAACTGTAGGTCTAAGGTGGAGTGAAAAGCTTGACCTTCGTCAGAATGAACAATTCGGGCGGAAGCTAACCAAAGGTATATATATCAGGTGATTCTTTTAACACCTGCCACATTAAAAGGTTTATATTTTTGTTAACTGGAATAAAAGCATGAAATTTTTAGTGTGCCTTCTCTACACATGGGGAATTAGTCCCCTAGTGCGAAACAGGTTTTGTCTGATAACCTCTCGGCTAACGATACTTACACGATACTTTCGACGGAAGAGTTCTGTCCAACATATTTCTTGCGGTTTATGATAAAGGACTATAATAACCACCATTATCGCCAGATTTAAATCCCTGTGACTTTTATCTGTGGGGTTATTTAAAAGATTAGAATGTTTAAACAAAATTCACACCCAACAGAAGAATTGAAAGCATCATCTGAACAAGAAATTTCTCAGATTTCAACAAATACTCTGGTTAGAGTAATGCGAAATTTTGTTGTTCGTCTGCAAAGAAATTATATAGAGCATGTTTGCATCAAGGAAACTATTTCCCCTTGCGTAGAGAAGGCACAGTAAAAATTTATGCTTTTATTCCAGTTAATAAAAAAAATACAAACCTTTTCAAGTGTCAGATGTTAAAAACTATATATATATATATATATATATATTATATATATATATTGTAAAAGTCATTAAGCATGAAAATTTTTATGTAAAAACTGAAAACAGAAAATTCTCTGAATTTTTATGCTCTTATTTTAAGAATTAAAATTCTACTTCATATTCTCACGAGAAAGCAATTATAAATAAAAATTCCGCTCACAAAAGTTTTTAAAATAATATTTAATGATGGAAGAGAACGAAATACTGAAGGAAAGTAGGCTGTTATATATATATATATATATATATATATGATGAATAAAACCACGAAGGAAAGGAAACAGAGTGGTGCTCAAGCGCTTTCGTCTAATGACATCCTCAAGAACATTGAAGTAAATAAAGAGTTCAAGACTATATATAGGTTACAAAAAAAAAATATATAATATATATATATATATATATATATATATATAATATATATATATATATAATAATATATATAATATTATATATATATATATATATATATATATATAATATATATAATAATAAATATAGAACTAAAAATTGTGAGAGGAGCATACAAATTTGTAAGGAAAACTACCAATTTTAGCACTTTGCCCGAATTCAACACAAGATCAAATGGATTGTTTACAACCAATTTTATAGATAATGCCTGAATAATATATAGGTCACAAAAAAATAAAAAAAAATAAAAAAATGAAAAATAAAAATTGTAAGAGGAGCATACAAATTTATAAGGGAAAATTACCAAAGTTTTAGCACTCTGCCCTTCTTGTCTAAATCCGTTCTGAACGAATTCAAACAACGGGATCGAGTTGAAAAAGACCTTTGCTCATGTTAAAGTTATTTGTAAGTTGGATAATAGCATACTCAAGAATATTTCTATTAACAGTGTTGCTAGAGTGAAACAAAACTGAAGCATTATTCCAATCAATACAGTGGGATAACTCTGACAAATGGACAAAAAGGGCACTGGACGACTGTCCCGTTCTAACGGAATATTGATGCTGTTTTACACGCGTGTACAAAGTGTTAAAATTGGTAGTTTTCCTTACAAATTTGTATGCTCCTCCCACAATTTCTATATTTATTATATATATTTTTTTTTGTAACCTATATATAGTCTTGAACTCTTTATTTACTTCAGTGTTCCTGAGGATGTCATTAGACGAAAGCGCTTGAGCACCACTCTGTTTCCTTTCCTTCGTGGTTTTATTCATCATAAATATTTTTCACGTGTTACTTTCGTGAAATAATTTTCATATATATATATATATATATATATATATATATATATATATATATATATATACACTGTACCTGAAACTTATTTCCGTAATTTTACTTTAAAAAATTCTAAAATTTTTTATCTAAACTAAATTGACTCATTAAATTCGTACATTGATTATATAAACGAATTAATAATGAATAACGACGCGGCAGCAATTTGCCTTAAGGTCATCATAAGACGTCTCCCGTCTTCAGGACTAAAATAACTCAAAAAGAACACCACCACTGAATGCAATCTTACTACTAATGGCAACTCTCGTTCTCTCTTCACCGCCAATGCAATAACTGATGTATTATTTCTTTGACATTTCGACTCTCTACAACATTCACTCAATGAAGTTTCGTTGAAAGCAATAGTATAACATGCATCGCACGCACAGACGAACCAAACATATATATATATATATATCAGGGATTATTTGTTCTTATTATGATTTCACTATAAGCTAATGTTTACACAAACATATATATATATATATATATATATATATATATGTATACACACTAAAGAAATATATATTAAAGAAATTACAGGAAAACTAGAAAAGACCGAAAGGTAAGGAACCACATTTCGTTTTCGTTCTGCTTTCTAAAAATGAGAACTCCTGAATTCGTCTTCATGGATTATGGATTGACTGAAATTAGAGGGTGGGGAAAGAAGGGGAGAGAAGGGAAAAT
>JAJOZX010009701.1:0-7500 GCA_023014485.1 Bathynomus jamesi | reverse complement strand
TCGCGCGATATTATAGTTCCTCTTTATAAATCATTAGTTAGACCCCATTTGGAGTACGCGGTCCAATTTTGGAATCCGCATATGCGCAAAGATATAGACAAAATCGAAAGAGTTCAAAGACGAGCAACTAAGATGATTCCGTCTCTTAGGTCAAAGTCGTACGAGGATAGGCTTAAAGAGTTAAAATTGACTACACTCGAGACTAGGAGGTTAAGGGGTGATCTAATCCAGGTTTTCAAAATTATGAATGGGTTTGATAACGTAGATAGAGATAGCTTTTTCGAAATATCTCAATATAATAGGACTAGAAATAACGGGTGTAAGTTGACAAGTAGAAGGTTCGAGACAGCAGTTGCGAAAAACTTTTTTACGCATAGAATAGTAAATAGCTGGAATAGTTTGCCGTAGAAGTAATTAGTAGCACGTCTATAAACATGTTTAAGAATCGATTGGACGCGCATGTTGATAGAAAGGGTATAGTTTAAGGTAGTAAAATTAAGGCTTTGTGGGGATAGATCCCACAGCTCAACACAAGTGCTGTGGGATATAGGGAGGCAGCGTCTTGGGTTATGGGATACTCTCTGTCCTTACACACCCCATTTAAAGAGATTCCTCTGCCGAGCGGTGCCCCCCATAGTACTGTGAGGTATTGAAAAACTCATGATCTTCACTTGCCCCACAAACACCTTTAAATGGGAGACCCAAAATGGGTGCACACACATTTCTACATTACTGTACAGTCTTTACAGCCACACCTACTCTTTTTCTCGTAAGTGTATATTGTAATGTATATGATTGTAAATTTTGACTTGGTCCGCTATCGATGTGGACCGTGACTTCATGGATGCCGTAATGAAATTGACTGGATTCTTTGGATCCGATATATTTGCATGTCCTTTATAAATAGATATAGAGTGTAACATATTTGTGGATAGTAGTCTGTTGTGACTTGATCCTGTGGATCAGAGATTCTATCTTTAGTTTTAAATCGATAATTAATGTTTTAAATTGATAATTATTTAGTTTCGTAAAAATTGGTCGTTGCCAATTTACCGGCAGTTTTTACATAAATTTCTTATGTTCTTGTGGTTCGGAACCCACGTAAAATTGTAGGTCCCCTCCGCCACCACGGAGGACATACACAATACACGAACACAGTTAGGTGGACCAGCCATGAGTGGATCCTAGGGTCTTTGTTGGTCTGAAACATTACATTATATTATATATATATATATATATATATATATATATATATATATATATATATATATATATATATATATATATATATATATATATATATATATAGGTTAAGGGGTGATCTAATCCAGGTTTTCAAAATTATGAATGGGTTTGATAACGTAGATAGAGATAGCTTTTTGGAAATATCTCAATATAATAGGACTAGAAATAACAGGTGTAAGTTGACAAATAGAAGGTTCGAGACAGCAGTTGCGAAAAACTTTTTACGCATAGAATAGTAAATAGCTGGAATAGTTTGCCGGTAGAAGTAATTAGTAGCACGTCTATAAACATGTTTAAAAATCGATTAGACGCGCATGTTGATAGAAAGGGTATAGTTTAAGGTAGTAAAATTAAGGCTTTGTGGGGATAGATCCCACAGCTCAACACAAGTGTTGTGGGATATAGGGAGGCAGCGTCTTGGGTTAGGGGATACTCTCTGTCCTTACACACCCTATTTAAAGAGATTCCTCTGCCGAGCGGTGTCCCCCATAGTACTGTGAGGTATTGAAAAACTCATGATCTTCACTTGCCCCACAAACACCTTTAAATGGGAGACCCATAATGGGTGCACACACATTTCTACATTACTGTACAGTCTTTATAGCCACACCTACACTTTTCCTCGTAAGTGTATATATTGTAATGTATATGGTTGTAAATTTTGACTTGGTCCGCAATCGATATGGACCGTGACTTGATGGATACCGTAATGAAATTGACTGGATTCTTTGGATCTGATATATTTGCATGTCCGTTATAAATAGTTATAGAGTGTAACATTTGTGGATAGTAGTCTATTATGACTTGATCCTCTGGATCCAGAGATTCTATCTTTAGTTTTAAATCGATAATTAGTAGTTTTAAATTGATAATTATTTAGTTTCGTAAAAATTGGTCGTTGCCAAATTACCGGCAGTTTTTACATAAATTTCTTATGTTCTTGTGGTTCGGAACCCACGTAAAATTGTAGGTCCCCTCCGCCACCACGGAGGACATACACAATACACGATTACGAACACAGTTAGGTAGACCAGCCATGAGTGGATCCTAGGGTCTTTGTTGGTCTGAAACATTATAACATTATAACATTATAACATATATATATATATATATATATATATATATATATATATATATATATATATATATATATATATATATATATATATATATGCCGATACCACCACCCTCAAAGGAACGCAACGAGGGAACAGAAAAAACGAACATCAAAGAAGAGTGGCAATTTTTTAGACGCAGCCAACACATTTCAGCTGCTAAATACTCTCCAGCAATTACAAAACCAGCTGACAAATATAAATATAGAAATCCGAGAGCCGGACGAAAGGTACGAACAAAGGCACTTCATGCGTTATCGGGACAACAGTTACCGACAAAGATAAAAAGAGGTAAATTCTCGGAGGACCACAAGGCAAAGAAACCGGCACCCCCATTGGAAAACTAATCGGAACCACCTGTATGCGAAAAAGAAAGAGAAAAAATAAAAATAATCCAGCCAACATACAGGGCCTTAAATGAAACCATTCCATGAACAAAGTTGTATACCTGAAAGGACTCATGCAAGAAACCGGAGCAGACTTTGCATGCCTCACGGAAACTCATCTAAAGGACTGCCAGGCGAACTGTGAAAATTGTGAGTCCTGTATTGACAAAAAAGAAATACAAATTGACAACTATAACATCCTCCTAGCCGACAGAACAGTGAGACGTAAAGGAGGATGTGCTATTTACACACGCGAAAGGCACATAGCAGAAATGGCTATAAGTACCTCAAACAACTACGTAGAATGTGCGGCAGCAAAATTGAAAAATTAAATATGGTACTAATTGTAATGTACAAACCCCCAAACATGCCAACCTCAAATTTTCAGATTCCATTACAGAGGTAAGAAACTTAGTAAAAGATCTACACTCTCCAACCCCAAATATTTTTCTCTGTGGTGATTTTAATTTCCCATTCATGAAATACAAAAGGATAGGAAAAAATATATGTATACACCAGGACAAGGGGGTACACGAGAAGACCAGGAGCAGGTAAAAATGCTATTAGCTTTAGCTGATGAATTTATGTTAACGCAAGAAATAACAGAAAACACAAGAAAAAACAACTGCCTAGATTTGGTATTCACAAAACACAGTAATCTAATTGATAATGTAGAAATATCCCCAACTATGATATCAGACCACAACATCATTCAAATAACAACTAATATAAAGGCAACAGGAAAGGAAAGAACACGCACAACAGGAAGAAGCAAATTCTAAATTTTTAATTTTCACTCCAAAGCTATAAACTGGGAAGATGTGACATCCAGCATGGAAGTAATAGATTGGAAAACCATTTTCGAGGCCAAGACAATGGAGGAGATGCTGATGACGTTAGAGGAGAAGAAGTTAGAAATTGTGGAAAAACATGTCCCAAAGATACAACAAAGAGAAAAGAGAAGCAGGTTCGAAAGACAAAAGAGGGCACTGTTCCGAAAGAGAAAAAGAGTGACTGCAAAATTAAGTAACTGTAAAGATAACAACATCAGAAAAATATTAAATGATAAACTACAAAGTATCGATGTCGTCATACAGGAACTAATCGAGAAGCATACAGAAAAAGAAGATGACGCTATAGAAGCGATAAAGGCTAACTCAAAGTACTTCTATAATTTCGCAAAAAGAAAGTCGAAAAACCATGCGACTATCGGACCTTTAAAAAATGAGAACAGTGATTTATCTGATGATCTAACAGAAGTATCTGAAATATTAAAAGCTCAGTATGAATCATCTTTCAGTATTCCAAAAACTGACAAATTGATATGCAATAGAAACGCGTTCTTTGAACAAGAACCACAAGGGGAACGTATAACGGATTTCGACTTTACGACGGATGATATTACACAAGCCATAGGGAAACTAAAAACACACTCAGCGGCAGGACCGGATAAATGGAATGCCACACTGATCAAAAACTGCAAGAATGCAATCGCTGAGCCCCTATACTGGATATGGAGACGATCATTAGACACGGGAGAAATACCGGGCATCCTGAAGAGCGCGAACATAGTCCCAATATATAAAGGAGGAAATCGATCTGAGGCCAAAAACTATAGGCCAGTGTCGCTTACATCTCATCTCACTAAAATATTTGAAAGAATAGGTCAACAGAAAATCTATGACTTTTTGGAAACTCAGAAAAAATTCAATGATAACCAACACGGGTTTCGGTCAGGCAGATCATGCCTATCACAACTAATGGAACACTACAACAACATTATTGATTCACTTGAAAGTAATGAAAACTATGATGTACTATACACAGACTTTGCTAAAGCGTTCGACAAGTGTGACCACGGAATCATAATACATAAACTGAAATATATGGAATAACAGGAAAAGTAGGGAAATGGATATATAATTTCCTTAGTGAGCGGCGGCAAGTCGTTACAGTACAAGGAGTATCTTCATCAGAATCAGAGGTCCGCAGCTCAGTACCACAAGGAACAGTATTATCTCCACTACTCTTCATAATCATCCTAACTGACATAGATGAAGACGTTACCGGAGACAGCACAGTAACATCCTTTGCTGATGACACACAGATCAGTAGAAAAATAAGAAACCCAGAAGACATAGGATCTCTACAAACCGACATAAACGAAATCTACAAGTGGACGGAAGACAACAATATGAAGTTTAACACTGAGAAATTTCAGCTAATACGGTACGGAAAAAGAAAAGACCTAAAATCCATGGAATATTATACTCCAAATGGACAGGAAATTCAGAGAAATTCCAGAGCAAAAGATTTAGGGGGTCTAGGACAACTGGCCGCGGCCAACTAGCCGCAGCCCAACTCACCACGACCAACTCGCCGTAGCCAACTGGCCGCAGATATAGGGAATAAGACAACTCGCCGGGGCCAACTCGCCGTGATATGGAATTTTTTTTTTTTTTTTTATGAAAATTGTGTGTAATAAAACAAGTGTGTTAAAATTGCTTTATGAAAGTACTTTATTGGAGTAAAAAAAATAAAATAAGGATAAAAATGCAAATATCTATGAAAAGTTATGGGCAATTCCCCTAAGGTATTCAACAAAATTTCGACTGTCAAATTTACCTACAATTGATTTTATCCTTGCATCTGCTTCTCTGAATTTTTTTAACTTGACTGGAGGATTTTGCCCTGCAATCAGCTGCTCGTAATATAGATCTCTTCCTCGTTGAACTTTTTTCAAACCATCAATAAATTTCCAAATCGTAGGATGTTGCATTCCAAGTTCATTTTGCAGTCTTCGGTGCGCAGCTTCTGCGTGATTGTTAGTCCTGTCTTCGTCATTCAAGCAGCGTTGATAAACATTCCACATTTCCTGTGGAAATACAAACGCATATATACACATATATACACACACATACATTTTAACTGCAAACACGCAGTATAATTAACGTAAAGAACGACGTCGTTCTTTACGATATATATACATATATATATACACAAACTCAGAATGGTTCCCTGAGAACATTATATGTTAAACACAGACCGTGCATGGCACAAGGAACTCTTCTGGGAAAATTAAATCCACACGGTCTGTGTTTAACACATATATATATATATATACTAGCGGAGCGACCCGGCGTTGCCGGTGGATGTTGAACGCTATATATATATGTGTGTGTACACACAGTATATGCCCGGTTAGCTCAACTGAATGCCCGATTGGATTAATTGAATACCTGGGTACGTTAATTGAATGCCCGATTAGGTTAATTGTACGTCCTTGACGATTGGTTATGTTGAGTCATGATATTTTCGTTAAAGCTAACGAAAATATCACGACCTAACCTACCATCGTCAAGGGCGTACGGTTGACCTAACCGGGCATTCAACACCCAGGTGCACAGCCTCTAAAATTATATTTAGAATAAAAATGTAAAATTATAAAAATTATAAATTATAAAATCTGGCCACCGCGGCCAGTTGGCTACGGCGAGTTGGCCGTGGTGGTTGGGCTGCGGCTAGTTGGCCGCGGCCAGTTGTCCCCCATCCCAATTTAGGGGTTGTAATGACAGATGATGCGAAATTTGAAACACAAAATAAGATAGCAGTAAACAGAGCAAAGAGAATAACGGGTCAGATATTGAGAACCTTTAAACGGAGGGAGGGAGGAATGTAATGATTCCTCTACTGAAAACCCTGATAATACCCAAATGGAATACTGCTCGGTACTAACATCCCCATATAAAAAGAAGACATTAGACAGCTGGAGGGGATCCAAAGAAGCTTCACGCCAAGATCAATGGGTGCAAAGAACTAAATTACTGGGAAAGTTATGAGAACTAGACTTATATTCACTGGAAAGGAAGGAAGAGAGAGATACACCATTATTTATACTTGGAATATAATGGAGAAACTAGTCCCTAATCTTACTCTGAATCCCATATCTCCCCAAACAACGGTGGAAAGTAGAAGCGGTAGACTGTGTCGTATTCCCAAATTGAAGGCAAGACAGGGACATCCTTAACCCTGAAAGAAAATAGTTTTATAGTGAGAGGACCAAAACTGTTTATCAGTTGCCCAAAGACCTAGAAAACACGAAGGGAGTTGCAGTGGAAATCTTCAAAAGAAGACTAGACGCCTGGCTCAGAACAATCCCCGATGAGCCGGGCGTACCTGGCTATGTGAGGTGGATAGCGCAGAATCCAACTCACTACTTCACCAGGCCAATTCGAGAGGAGGGGCGACAAGCTTGACCTTTCTCGAAATGAGAAATCATCGCGCGGAAACCTTGTAAGGTACGGTAAGGTTTTATATATATATAATATATATATATATATATATATAATTTATATATATATATATATATATTCTTTCGAGTTATATATATAATATATATATATATTATATATATATACGTGAAATAAAGAAATGAAATTACGGGATATAATTAATGAAAAGTTAAAAGGGATGCCGATTACTATGGCGACAGGAGTTCGTAATGTGGAAACGGAACTCTCCAGAACTAGGTTTTATAAGATTTATAAATCCATGGGAGAATGGCACCATTCAGAAATGAGATTAGAGCATAATTGACGACATTAATGACTTGGCACTCGACCGGTGAGTAATATTACTTTAGGATTAGAACTGCCATGAATACATTTCAAGAATTTGGATGCAATATTTCGTGATTGAAAGGTTTTCCAAATAACCAGATATTATATATATATATATATATATATATATATATA
>JAJOZX010009700.1:47500-145665 GCA_023014485.1 Bathynomus jamesi | reverse complement strand
AAGAGATTTTCGATATATGGTATAGTAAAGATTGGAAAAATCACATTACTCCTAAACTATTTGTGTGTAATTATTAAATATTTTATATTTAAGACCTTTAAATTAATCCTATCTTCGAGCAAAATTTCTACAAAATTCATACAGTTTTGTATTTCAAGGAAAAATGAAAATTTCAAGCCATTCGACTGTTGCGTTTTCCTATTTTTCAGAAATTGACCTTGCTCAAACTTTGCAAATGTCAACAGAATTGAGAGTAATGAAAGTAAATACAGGCTTTAATTGATATCGATTTTAAATAAGAGATATTCGATATATGGTAGACTAAAGATTCGAAAATATCCATAACATCCTAAACAAATTGTTGTAATTATTAAATATTTTTTATTTAAGACATTTATATTAATCTTATATACTGTGCACAATTTCTTCTGCAGAATTCATCGAGTTTGGTATTTGAAGAAAAAGTGAAATTTCGAAGGCTTTCGACTGCGTTTTCAAATTTTTCGACATAATTTGCTGTTGCTCAACTTTCAAAATATCATCACAATATGAGTAATGAAGAAATATAAAGTCTTTCATTGATATCGATTTTCAATAATAGATATTCGATATATGACAGACTAAAGATTCGAAAAATCCCATAATTCCTAAACTAATTACAGTAATAATTAAATATTTTATATTTAAGACTTTTATATTAAACATATCTTTTTGTGCAAAATATCTACAGAATTCATACAGTTTGGTATTTGAAGAAAAAATGAAAATTTCGAAGCTTTCGACTGTGCGTTTTCCTATTTTTCGAGAAAATTTGATGTTGCTCAAACTTTGAAAATGTCAACAGAATGGAGAGAAATTAAAGGAAAATAAAGGCTTTCATTGATATCGATTTTAAATAAAGAGTATTCGATATATGGTAGACTAAAGGTTCGAAATGTCCAATAACTCCTAAACAAATTGTTTGTTTATTAAATATTTTATATTTAAGATATTTATATTAATCTTGTATACTGTGCAAAATTTCTGTACAATTCATACAGTTTGGTATTTGAAGAAAAAGTGAAAATTTCCGAGGCTTTCGACTGTGCGTTTTCAAATTTTTCGACACAAATTTGACTTTGCTCAACCTTTCCAAATATCATCACAATGGAGAGTAATGAAAGAAATATAAAGGCTTTCATTGATATCGATTTTAAATAAACAGATTTTCGATATATCTTAGAGTAAAGATTGGAAAAATCCCATAATTCCTAAACTAATTCCAGTAATAATTAAATATTTATATTTTAAGACCTTTATAATAATCCAACCTTTTGTGCAAAATTTCTATAGAATTCATACAGTTTGGTATCTGAAGGAAAAATGAAAATTTCGAAGCCTTTCGATTGTGCATTTTCCCATTTATCGAGAAAATTTGATGTTGCTCAACTTTGAAATATCAAAAAGAGAGTAATGAAAGAAATATAAAGGCTTTAATATTTATCGATTTTAAATAAAGAGATTTTCGATATATGGTAGAGTAAAGATTGGAAAAATCACATTACTCCTAAACTATTTGTTGTAATTATTAAATATTTTATATTTAAGACCTTTAAATTAATCCTATCTTTCGAGCAAAATTTCTACAAAATTCATACAGTTTGGTATTTCAAGGAAAAATGAAAATTTCCAAGCCATTCGACTGTGCGTTTTCCTATTTTTCGAGAAAATTTGACCTTGCTCAAACTTTGCAAATGTCAACAGAATTGAGAGTAATGAAAGTAAAATACAGGCTTTAATTGATATCGATTTTAAATAAAGAGATATTCGATATATGGTAGACTAAAGATTCGAAAATATCCAATAACTCCTAAACAAATTGTTGTAATTATTAAATATTTTTTATTTAAGACATTTATATTAATCTTATATACTGTGCACAATTTCTGCAGAATTCATCGAGTTTGGTATTTGAAGAAAAAGTGAAAATTTCGAAGGCTTTCGACTGCGTTTTCAAATTTTTCGACATAAATTTGCTGTTGCTCAAACTTTCAAAATATCATCACAATATAGAGTAATGAAAGAAATATAAAGTATTTCATTGATATCGATTTTAAATAAATAGATATTCGATATATGACAGACTAAAGATTCGAAAAATCCCATAATTCCTAAACTAATTGCAGTAATAATTAAATATTTTATATTTAAGACTTTTATATTAAACATATCTTTTGTGCAAAATATCTACAGAATTCATACAGTTTGGTATTTGAAGAAAAAATGAAAATTTCGAAAGCTTTCGACTGTGCGTTTTCCTATTTTTCGAGAAATTTGATGTTGCTCAAACTTTGAAAATGTCAACAGAATGGAGAGAAATTAAAGGAAAATAAAGGCTTTCATTGATATCGATTTTAAATAAAGAGATATTCGATATATGGTAGACTAAAGGTTCGAAAATGTCCAATAACTCCTAAACAAATTGTTGTAATTATTAAATATTTTATATTTAAGATATTTATATTAATCTTGTATACTGTGCAAAATTTCTGTACAATTCATACAGTTTGGTATTTGAAGAAAAAGTGAAAATTTCCGAGGCTTTCGACTGTGCGTTTTCAAATTTTTCGACACAAATTTGACTTTGCTCAACCTTTCCAAATATCATCACAATGGAGAGTAATGAAAGAAATATAAAGGCTTCAATTGATATCGATTTTAAATAAACAGATTTTCGATATATCTTAGAGTAAAGATTGGAAAAATCCCATAATTCCTAAACTAATTCCAGTAATAATTAAATATTTTATATTTAAGACCTTTATAATAATCCTACCTTTTGTGCAAAATTTCTATAGAATTCATACAGTTTGGTATCTGAAGGAAAAATGAAAATTTCGAAGCCTTTCGATTGTGCATTTTCCCATTTATCGAGAAAATTTGATGTTGCTCAAACTTTGAAAATGTCAACAGAATGGAGAGTAATGAAAGTAATATAAAGGCTTTCATTGATATCGATTTTAAATAAAGAGATATTCGATATATGGTAGACTAAAATTCGAAAATGTCCAATAACTCCTAAACAAATTGTTGTAATTATTAAATATTTTATATTTAAGACATTTATATTAATCCTATGTACTGTGCACAATTTCCGCAGAATTCATCGAGTTTGGTATTTGAAGAATAAGTGAAAATTTCGAAGGCTTTCGATTGTACGTTTTCAAATTTTTCGACATAAATTTGTTGTTGCTCAAACTTACCAAATATCATCACAATGGAGAGTAATGAAAGAAATATAAAGTCTTTCGTTGATATCGATTTTAAATAAATAGATATTCGATATATGGTAGACTAAAGATTCGAAAATGTCCAATAACTCCTAAACAAATTGTTGTAATTATTAAATATTTTATATTTAAGATATTTATATTAATCCTGTATACGGTGCAAAATTTCTGCACAGTTGATACAGTTTGGTATTTGAAGAAAAAGTGAAAATTTCCGAGGCTTTCGACTGTGCGTTTTCAAATTTTTCGACACAAATTTGACTTTGCTCAACCTTTCCAAATATCATCACAATGGAGAGTAATGAAAGAAATATAAAGGCTTTCATTGATATCGATTTTAAATAAATAGATTTTCGATATATCTTAGAGTAAAGATTGGAAAAATCCCATAATTCGTAAACTAATTGCAGTAATAATTAAATATTTTGTATTTAAGACCTTTATATTAATCCTACCTTTTGTGCAAAATTTCTATAGAATTCATACAGTTTGGTATCTGAAGGAAAAATGAAAATTTCGAAGCCTTTCGATTGTGCATTTTCCCATTTATCGAGAAAATTTGATCTTGCTCAAACTTTGCAAATATCAACAGAATGGAGAGTAATGAAAGTAAAATAAAGGCTTTCATTGATATCGATTTTAAATAAAGAGATATTCGATATATGTAGACTAAACAAAAATTTGATGTTGCTCAAACTTTCCAAATATCATCACAATGGAGAATAATCAAAGAAAAATAGAGGCTTTAATATTTATCGATTTTAAATAAAGAGATTTTCGATACATGGTAGAGTAAAGACTGGAAAATGTCACATTACTCCTAAACTAATTTTAGTAATTATTAAATATTTTATATTTAAGACATTTATATTTATCCTATATACTGTGCAAAATTTCAGTAGAATTCATAGTGTTTGGTATTTGAAGAAAAATTGAAAATTTCGAAGGCTTTCGACTGTGCGTTTTCACATTTTTCGAGAAAATTTGATGTTGCTCAAACTTTGCAAATGTCAACAGAATGGAGAGTAATGAAAGTAAAATAAAGGCTTTCATTGATATCGATTTTAAATAAAGAGATATTCGATATATGGTAGACTAAAGATTCGAAAATGTCCAATAACTCCTAAACAAATTGTTGTAATTATTAAATATTTTTTATTTAAGACATTTATATTAATCTTATATACTGTGCACAATTTCTACAGAATTCATCGAGTTTGGTATTTGAAGAAAAAGTGAAAATTTCGAAGGCTTTCGACTGTGCGTTTTCCTATTTTTCGAGAAAATTTGATGTTGCTCAAACTTTGAAAATGTCAACAGAATGGAGAGTAATGAAAGTAAAATAAAGTCTTTCATTGATATCGATTTTAAATAAATAGATATTCGATATATGGCAGACTAAAGATTCGAAAAATCCCATAATTCCTAAACTAATTGCAGTAATAATTAAATATTTTATATTTAAGACTTTTATATTAAACATATCTTCTGTGCAAAATATCTACAGAATTCATGCAGTTTGGTGTTTGAAGAAAAAATGAAAATTTCGAAGGCTTTCGACTGTGCGTTTTCCTATTTTTCGAGAAAATTTGATGTTGCTCAAACTTTCAAAATCTCAACAGAAAGGAGAGTAATGAAAGTAAAATAAAGGCTTTCATTGATATCGATTTTAAATAAAGAGATATTCGATATATGGTAGACTAAAGATTCGAAAATGTCCAATAACTCCTAAACAATTGTTGTAATTATTAAATATTTTATATTTAAGACATTTATAATAATCCTGTATACTGTGCAAAATTTTTGCAGAATTCATACAGTTTGGTATTTGAAGAAAAGGTGAAAATTTCGTTGGCTTTCGACTGTGTTTTCAAATTTTTCTACAAAAATTTGATATTGCTGAAACTTTCCAAATATCATCACAATGGAGAGTAATAAAATAAATATAAAGGTTTTCATTGATATCGATTTTAAATAAATAGATTTTCGATATATCTTAGAATAAAGATTTGAAAAATCCCATAATTCCTAAATTAATTGCGGTAATAATTAAATATTTTATATTTAAGACATTTATATTACTCTTATGTTTCATGTAAAATTTCTACAGAATTCATACAGTTTGGTATTTGAATGAAAAATGAAAATTTCGAAGTCTTTCGACTGTGCGTTTTCCCATTTTTCGAGAAAATTTGATCTTGCTCAAACTTTGCAAATGTCAACAGAATTGAGAGTAATCAAAGTAAAATAAAGGCTTTAATTGATATCGATTTTAAATAAAGAGATATTCGATATATGGTAGACTAAAGATTCGAAAATGTCCCATAAGATCTAAACAAATTGTTGTAATTATTAAATATTTTATATTTAAGACATTTATATTAATCCTATATACTGTGCAAATTTTCTGCAGAATTCATAGTGTTTGGTATTTCAAAAAAAATTGAAAATTTCAAAGGCTTTCGACTGTACGTTTTCACATTTTTCGACAAAAATTTGATGTTGCTCAAACTTTCCAAATATCATCACAATGGAGAGTAATCAAAGAAATATAAAGGCTTTAATATTTATCGATTTTAAATAAAGAGATTTTCGGTATATGGTAGAGTAAAGATTGGAAAATGTCACATTACTCCTAAACTAATTTTAGTAATTATTAAATATTTTATATTTAAGACATTTATATTTATCCTATATACTGTGCAAAATTTCTGTAGAATTCATAGTGTTTGGTATTTGAAGAAAAATTGAAAATTTCGAAGGCTTTCGACTCACCGTTTTCACATTTTTCGAGAAAATTTTATCTTCCTCAAACTTTGCAAATGTCAACAGAATGGAGAGTAATGAAAGTAAAATAAAGGCTTTCATTGATATCGATTTTAAATAAAGAGATATTCGATATATGGTAGACTAAAGATTCGAAAATGTCCAATAACTCCTAAACAAATTGTTGTAATTATTAAATATTTTTTATTTAAGACATTTATATTAATCCTATATGCTGTGCAAAATTTCTGCAGAATTCATACAGTTTGGTATTTGAAGAAAAAATGAAAATTTCGAAGGCTTTCGACTGTGCGTTTTCCTATTTTTCGAGAAAATTTGATGTTGCTCAAACTTTCCTATATCATCACAATGGAGAGTAATGAAAGAAATAAAAAGGCTTTAATTGATATCGATTTTAAATAGAGATATTCGATATATGGTAAAGTAAAGATTGTAAAATGTCACATTACTCCTAAACTATTTGTTGTAATTATTAAATATTTTAGATTTAAGACATTTATATTAATCTTATCTTTCGTGCAAAATTTCTACAAAATTCATAGTGTTTGGTATTTAAAGAAAAATTGAAAATTTCGAAGGCTTTCGACTGTGCATTTTCCAATTTTTCGATAAAAATTTGATTTTGCTCAAACTTTCCAAATATCATCACAATGGAGAGTAATGAAAGAAATATAAAGGCTTTCATTGATATCGATTTTAAATAAATAGATTTTCAATATACGGTTGAGTAAAGATTGGAAAAATCCCATAATTCCAAAACTAATTGCAGTAATAATTAAATATTTTATATTTAAGACCTTTATATTAATCATATCTTTTGTGCAAAATATCTACAGAATTCCTACAGTTTGGTATGTGAAGAAAAAATGAAAATTTCGAAGGCTTTCGACTCTGCGTTTTCCTATTTTTCGAGAAAATTTGATCTTGCTCAAACTTTGCAAATATCAACGGAATGGAGAGTAATGAAAGTAAATTAAAGGTTTCATTGATATTGATTTTAAATAAAGAGATATTCGATATATGCTAGACTAAACATTACAAAATATCACACAACTCCTAAACAAATTGTTGTAATTATTAAATATTTTATTTTTAAGACATTTATATTAATCCTATATACTGTGCAACATTTCTGCAGAATTCTTAGTGTTTGGTATATGAAGAAAAATTGAAAATTTCCTAGGATTTCAACTGTGCGTTTTCCCATTTTTCGAGAAAATTTGATCTTGCTCAAACTTTGCAAATGTCAACAGAATGGAGAGTAATGAAAGAAATATAAGGGCTTTCATTGATATCGATTTTAAATAAAGAGATATTCGATATATGGTAGACTAAAGATTAAAAAATATCCCATAACTCTTAAACTAATTTTAGTAATTATTAAATATTTTATATTTAAGACATTTATATTAATCCTATATACTGTGCAAAATTTTTGCAGAATTCATACAGTTTCGTATTTGAAGAAAAAGTGAAAATTTCCTAGGCTTTCAAATGTGCGTTTTCAAATTTTTCGACAAAAATTTTATATTCCTCAAACTTTCCAAATATCATCACAATGGAGAGTAATGAAAGAAATATAAATGCTTTCATTGATATAGATTTTAAATAAATAAATTTTCGATATATCTTTGAGTAAAGATTGGAAAAATCCCATAATTCCTAAACTAATTGCAGTAATAATTAAATATTTTATATTTAAGACCTTTATATTAATCAAATATTTTGTGCAAAATCTCTACAGAATTCATACAGTTTGGTATTTGAAGAAAAAGTGAAAATTTCCTAGGCTTTCGACTGTGCGTTTTCAAATTTTTCGAGAAAATTTGATCTTGCTCAAACTTAGCAAATGTTTACAGAATGGAGAGTAATGAAAGTAAAATAAAGGCTTTCATTGATATTGATTATAAATAAAGACATATTCGATATATGGTAGACTAAAGATTCGAAAATGTCCAATAACATCTAAACAAATTGTTGTATTTATTAAATATTTTATATTTAAGACATTTATATTTATCCTATATACTGTGCAAAATTTCTGCAGAATTCATAGTGTTTGGTATTTGAAGAAAAATTGAAAGTTTCGAAGGCATTCGACTGTGCATTTTCCAATTTTTCGATAAAAATTTGATGTTGCTCAAACTTTCCAAATATCATCACAATGGAGAGTAATGAAAGAAATATAAAGGCTTTCATTGATATCGATTTTAAATAAATATATTTTCGATATACGGTAGAGTAAAGATTGGAAAAATCCCATAATTCCAAAACTAATTGCAGTAATAATTAAATATTTTATATTTAAGTCCTTTACATTAATCCTATCTTTTGTGGAAAATTTCTACAGAATTCATACAGTTTGGTATTTGAAGGAAAAATGAAAATTTCAAAGCCTTTCGACTGTGCGTTTTCCCATTTTTCGAGAAAATTTTATCTTGCACAAACTTTGCAAATGTCAACAGAATGGAGAGTAATGAAAGTGAAATAAAGGCTTTCATTGATATCGATTTTAAATAAAGAGATATTCGATATATGGTAGACTATAGATTCAAAAATCCCATAATTCCTAAACTAATTGCAGTAATAATTAAATATTTTATATTTAAGTCCTTTATATTCATCCTATCTTTTGTGCAAAATTTCTACAGAATTCATACAGTTTGTTATTTGAAGGAAAAATGAAAATTTCGAATGCTTTCGACTGTGCATTTTCAAATTTTTCGATAAAAATTTAATGTTGCTCAAACTTTCCAAATATCATCGCAATGGAGAGTAATGAAAGATATATAAAAGCTTTCACTTTCATTGATATCGATTTTAAATAAATAGATTTTCGATATATTTTACAGTAACGATTGGAAAAATCCCATAATTCCTAAACTAATTGCAGTAATAATTAAATATTTTATATTAAACCTTCATATTAATCTTATCTTTTGTTCAAAAATTTCTTCAGAATTCATACAATTTGGTATTTGAAGGAAAAATGAAAATCTGGAAGACTTTCGACTGTGCGTTTTCCCATTTTTCGAGAAAATTTGATCTTGCTCAAACTTTGCAAATGTCAACAGAGTGGAGAGTAATGAAAGAAATATAAAGTCTTTCATTGATATCGATTTTAAATAAAGAGATATTCGATATATGGTAGACTAAAGATTCGAAAATGTCCCATAACATCTAAACAAATTGTTGTAATTATTAAATATTTTATATTTAAGACATTTATATTAATCCTATATACTGTGCAGAGTTTCTGCAGAATTCATAGAGTTTGGTATTTAAAAAAAAATTGAAAATTTCGAAGGCTTTCGACTATGTTTTGATGTTTTTCGACAAAAATTTGTTGTTGCTCAAACTTTCCAAATATCATCACAATGGAGAGTAATTATTAAATATTTTATATTTAAGACCTTTAAATTAATCCTATCTTTCGAGCAAAATTTATACAAAATTTATACAGTTTGGTATTTCAAGGAAAAATGAAAATTTCCAAGCCATTCGACTGTGCGTTTAACTATTTTTCGAGAAAATTTGATCTTGCTCAAACTTTGCAAATGTCAACAGAATTGAGAGTAATGAAAGTAAAATACAGGCTTTAATTGATATCGATTTTAAATAAAGAGATATTCGATATATGGTAGACTAAAGATTAGAAAATATCCCATAACTCCTTAACTAATTTTAGTAATTATTAAATATTTTATATTTAAGACCTTTGTATTAATCCTATCTTTTGTGCAAAATTTCTATAGAATTCATACAGTTTGGTATTTGAAGAAAAAATGAAAATTTCGAAGGCTTTCTCGACTGTGCGTTTTCAAATTTTTCGACAAAAATTTGATGTTGCTCAAACTTTCCAAATATCATCACAATGGAGAATAATGAAAGAAATAAAAAGGCTTTAATTGATATCGATTTTAAATAAAGAGATATTCGATATATGGTAGAGTAAAGATTGGAAAATGTCACATTACTCCTAAACTATTTGTTGTAATTATTAAATATTTTATATTTAAGACCTTTATATTAATCTTATCTTCTAGGCAAAATTTCTACAAAATTCATAGTGTTTGGTATTTAAAGAAAAATTGAAAATTTCGAAGGCTTTCGACTGTGCATTTTCCAATTTTTCGTTAAAAATTTGATGTTGCTCAAACTTTCCAAATATCATCACAATGGAGAGTAATGAAAGAAATATAAAGGCTTTCATTGATATCGATTTTAAATAAATAGATTTTCGATATATCTTAGAATAAAGATTGGAAAAATCCCATAATTCCTAAACTAATTGCAGTAATAATTAAATATTTTATAATTAAGACCTTTATATTAATCCTACCTTTTGTGCAAAAATTTCTATTGAATTCATACAGTTTGGTATCTGAAGGAAAAATGAAAATTTCGAAGCCTTTCGATTGTGCGTTTTCCCATTTATCGAAAAAATTTGATCTTGCTCAAACTTTGCAAATGTCAACAGAATGGAGAGTAATGAAAGTAAAATAAAGGCTTTCATTGATATCGATTTTAAATAAAGAGATATTCGATATATGGTAGAATAAACAAAAATTTGATTTTGCTCAAACTTTCCAAATATCATCACAATGGAGAGTAATCAAAGAAATATAAAGGCTTTAATATTTATCGATTTTAAATAAAGAGATTTTCGGTATATGGTAGAGTAAAGATTGGAAAATGTCACATTACTCCTAAACTAATTTTAGTAATTATTAAATATTTTATATTTAAGACATTTATATTTATCCTATATACTGTGCAAAATTTCTGTAGAATTCATAGTGTTTGGTATTTGAAGAAAAATTGAAAATTTCGAAGGCTTTCGACTCCGTTTTCACATTTTTCGAGAAAATTTTATCTTCCTCAAATTTTGCAAATGTCAACAGAATGGAGAGTAATGAAAGTAAAATAAAGGCTTTCATTGATATCGATTTTAAAAAAAGAGATATTCGATATATGGTAGACTAAAGATTCGAAAATGTTCAATAACTCCTAAACAAATTGTTGTAATTATTAAATATTTTTTATTTAAGACATTTATATTAATCCTATATGCTGTGCAAAATTTCTGCAGAATTCATACAGTTTGGTATTTGAAGAAAAAATGAAAATTTCGAAGGCTTTCGACTGTGCGTTTTCCTATTTTTCGAGAAAATTTGATGTTGCTCAAACTTTCCTATATCATCACAATGGAGAGTAATGAAAGAAATAAAAAGGCTTTAATTGATATCGATTTTAAATAGAGATATTCGATATATGGTAAAGTAAAGATTGTAAAATGTCACATTACTCCTAAACTATTTGTTGTAATTATTAAATATTTTATATTTAAGACATTTATATTAATCTTATCTTTCGTGCAAATTTTTCGATAAAAATTTGATTTTGCTCAAACTTTCCAAATATCATCACAATGGAGAGTAATGAAAGAAATATAAAGGCTTTCATTGATATCGATTTTAAATAAATAGATTTTCAATATACGGTTGAGTAAAGATTGGAAAAATCCCATAATTCCAAAACTAATTGCAGTAATAATTAAATATTTTATATTTAAGACCTTTATATTAATCATATCTTTTTTGCAAAATATCTACAGAATTCCTACAGTTTGGTATGTGAAGAAAAAATGAAAATTTCGAAGGCTTTCGACTGTGCGTTTTCCTATTTTTCGAGAAAATTTAATCTTGCTCAAACTTTGCAAATATCAACGGAATGGAGAGTAATGAAAGTAAATTAAAGGTTTCATTGATATTGATTTTAAATAAAGAGATATTCGATATATGCTAGACTAAACATTACAAAATATCACACAACTCCTAAACAAATTGTTGTAATTATTAAATATTTTATTTTTAAGACATTTATATTAATCCTATATACTGTGCAAAATTTCTTCGGAATTCATACAGTTTGGTATTTCAAGAAAAAGTGCAAAATTCCTAGGCTTTCGACTGTGCGTTTTCAAATTTTTCGACATAAATTTGTTGTTGCTCAAACTTTCCAAATATCATCACAATGGAGAGTAATGAAAGAAATATAAAGTCTTTCATTGATATCGATTTTAAATAAATAGATATTCGATATATGGCAGACTAAAGATTCGAAAAATCCCATAATTCCTAAACTAATTGCAGTAATAATTAAATATTTTATATTTAAGACCTTTATATTAATCAAATATTTTGTGCAAAATCTCTACAGAATTCATACAGTTTGGTATTTGAAGAAAAAGTGAAAATTTCATAGGCTTTCGACTGTGCGTTTTCCCATTTTTCGAGAAAATTTGATCTTGCTCAAACTTAGCAAATGTTTACAGAATGGAGAGTAATGAAAGTAAAATAAAGGCTTTCATTGATATTGATTATAAATAAAGAGATATTCGATATATGGTAGACTAAAGATTCGAAAATGTCCCATAACATCTAAACAAATTGTTGTATTTATTAAATATTTTTTATTTAAGACATTTAATTAATCCTATATACTGTGCAACATTTCTGCAGAATTCTTAGTGTTTGGTATATGAAGAAAAATTGAAAATTTCCTAGGATTTCAACTGTGCGTTTTCCCATTTTTCGAGAAAATTTGATCTTGCTCAAACTTTGCAAATGTCAACAGAATGGAGAGTAATGAAAGAAATATAAGGGCTTTCATTGATATCGATTTTAAATAAAGAGATATTCGATATATGGTAGACTAAAGATTAAAAAATATCCCATAACTCTTAAACTAATTTTAGTAATTATTAAATATTTTATATTTAAGACATTTATATTAATCCTATATACTGTGCAAAATTTTTGCAGAATTCATACAGTTTCGTATTTGAAGAAAAAGTGAAAATTTCCTAGGCTTTCAAATGTGCGTTTTCAAATTTTTCGACAAAAATTTTATATTCCTCAAACTTTCCAAATATCATCACAATGGAGAGTAATGAAAGAAATATAAATGCTTTCATTGATATAGATTTTAAATAAATAAATTTTCGATATATCTTTGAGTAAAGATTGGAAAAATCCCATAATTCCTAAACTAATTGCAGTAATAATTAAATATTTTATATTTAAGACCTTTATATTAATCAAATATTTTGTGCAAAATCTCTACAGAATTCATACAGTTTGGTATTTGAAGAAAAAGTGAAAATTTCCTAGGCTTTCGACTGTGCGTTTTCAAATTTTTCGAGAAAATTTGATCTTGCTCAAACTTAGCAAATGTTTACAGAATGGAGAGTAATGAAAGTAAAATAAAGGCTTTCATTGATATTGATTAATTATAAATAAAGACATTCGATATATGGTAGACTAAAGATTCGAAAATGTCCCATAACATCTAAACAAATTGTTGTATTTATTAAATATTTTTTATTTAAGACATTTAAATTAATCCTATATACTGTGCAACATTTCTGCAGAATTCTTAGTGTTTGGTATATGAAGAAAAATTGAAAATTTCCTAGGATTTCAACTGTGCGTTTTCCCAATTTTCGAGAAAATTTGATTTGCTCAAACTTTGCAAATGTCAACAGAATGGAGAGTAATGAAAGAAATATTAGGGCTTTCATTGATATCGATTTTAAATACAGAGATATTCAATATATGGTAGACTAAAGATTAGAAAATATCCCATAACTCCTAAACTAATTTTAGTAATTATTCAATATTTTATATTGAAGACAATTATATTGATCCTATATACTGTGCAAAATTTCTGGAGAATTCATACAGTTTGGTATTTGAAGAAAAAGTGAAAATTTCCTAGGCTTTCGACTGTGCGTTTTCAAATTTTTCGACATAAATTTTTAACGGGGATGCGTATACATATATATATATAAGAGAGAGAGAGAGAGCGAGAGAGAGAGGAGGGGAGAGAGAGAGCGACGAGAGAGACTGGTTACCCATTTTATGTACCATTCGTGAAAGATGTTTACACTCCGCCTTAGACTACAGTTTAACACGGATCATTAGGCTACCCTGGCTATCAACCGTGGAATGATGTTTGCACTCCACCTTAGACCTACAGTTTAACACGGATCATTAGGTCACCCTGGCTACCAACCGCGGAAGGACGCGCCGCCGCCGGGTCTCGAGCCCGACGCATATAATCGTGTGTGCGTAATATTTTATGGACGTATAGACGGGTGTGTACGTGCCAAACGAAGTATACACTGTGCCAACTGGCTGATAAGGCCTGGAGGCACTGGCTGATTAAGTCGACTGGCTGATTAGGGGCCCTATAAGACAACGGCCGCTCGGCTGAAGTCTTAATATGGGCTTGGCTCCTGTCAAGCGAACACCTCTCCTCCTCTCTCTCTCTCTCTCTCTCTCCTCTCTCTTATGTTAGGTATACCACTTTGGGGGTGAAGCCGTCCCATCTTTTCCACCAAAGAGGTCTCCCCCAGCGGGAGTTCATTGCAACTTGGGGGATAACTCCGCCTCCAAGTTGCATAACCTCTTGTTGCTCTTGCAGCAACCTCCTCCCCCTTTATGGGGGTGCCTTGCAACATGGGTTTTTTGGCACTGGCACTGCGGGGTGCCTTGCAACAAAGGGGAGGGGGTTGGCACTGGTGCCAACATTTCCTTTGCAACATTGATCAACATTTGCAATTGCATTGCACTCTCTTCTTTTTAAGCCCATACTACTGTTACTACCATCACACGTTCTCGTACATCCATCATCATGGATTTTCTGTAGAAAATAAAATAGAAATATCATTATTTTAACAAAATAGATTCGGACTTTTGGACCACCCTGTACAGTGTGAGCCAAATAAAAGCGCCCCAAGAAAATTTTACAAATAAAAAGAAATATGGAATATTTTCTTGGGGCCGCTTTTATGTGGCTCACCCTGTATATTATCATGTAAAGAAGTTACTAAAGTTTAGGATATAAAATATATAAAATATCACATTTTATGGATTTACTGTACAGTGTGTGTGTGTATATATATATATATATATATATATATATATATATATACGATGCAAACCCACAAGGAAAAAGAAAAATGATTCCAAGGCCTTTCATGTATTTAGAAGTACACCTCGTCAGGGAAACGAAAGGTCTTGGAATCATTTTTCTTTTTCCTTGTGGGTCTGCATCATTCATTCTTTTCACGTGTCTAATTGTGAAATTCATCCCAAAAAGGAAACGCAGTGTGAAAAACATATATAGGGCTATGGTTTGATTGTCTGTTACCCTCATCCGTTGGAAATTTCCAGCAGATTTCAGTCGAGAATTAACGACAAAAGCCCTACGGTTTTTCGTTAGAAAATTATGTATATGTAGGTCTTCAAAGGATCTCTTTATGTTTATTTGCCTTCGGTATTTGCGCTGCCTAATGGTAAACAAAGAATTTGCCTTACCTTATTATTTCGTTGAGCCTCGCTTCTGTTCGTAGGACGCGACGATGTTTTTCGATGTAGGGCCGCGGTACGATGGAGTTACAAAACGAGTTGATTTGATGTAATTAATATAGGCAGTCACTATTTTTAAATTCCTGAAGGTATAGGCCTATCCTTTTGCGTTATTAGGTTTATATAGCAGGTTATTCACTCACAACATATAGGAAGATAAAGTACATCTTCCTTGCTTAAAAGTAGGGCTTAACATGAGCAAGCCCCGAGCGAGCCGTTAATATAATATAATAAATCTTCGTCTTTTATTATTTTCTGATTTTGCAAAGTTCGTTGACTCTTCCCTTGATGTAATTTTCATGAGTCAGCAATGGAAAATGTTGAATACGAAAGAATAAATTTGGTTTTCTTGTTGTCATGCAGGCCCAATGCCTACATATGGGGTTCTATGTATGTATGGCAATTATTTTCATTCCGAATAGGCTATGTCGCCAATCCCGAGGCAATTTTGTAGATATTTAATTCAATTAATTAATAATTTATATTTAATTAAGCAGTAAAGGTACCACATACGCAGAATGGTGCTCAAACGCTTTCGTCTAATGACATCCTCAGGAACACTGAAATAAATAACAACGTCGAGACTATATATAGGTCACAAAAAAAATTGTAGGAGGAGCATACAAATTTATAAGGAAAAGCTACCAGAGTTTTAGCACTTTTCCCCTCTTGTCTAAATCCGTTCTGAACGAATTCAAAACAACAGGATCAAGCGAAAAAAGGCCCTGGCTAATGTTGAAATCATTTGTAAGTTGAATAATGGCTGACTTAAGAATATTTCTATTAACAATGTTGCTTGAGCGAAACAAAATTGAAGCATTATTCCAATTAATACATTGGGATAACTCAGAGAAATGGACAAAAAGAGCACTGGACGACTGTCCCGTTCTAACGAAATATTGATGCTGTTTTAAAACACGTTTGTAAATCCTTTCCCGTCTGTCCAATGTGAAAGGAATCACATTGTTTACAACCAATTTTATAGATAATGCCTGAATTATTGGTAGGACTATTTTTTAGATAAGATCCAACTTTGGAACTTAATTTTGGGATTTAATTTTCCCAGAAGAGTTCCTTGTTCCATGCACGGTCTGTGTGTAACATATATATATATATATATATATATATATATACACAAAGGTGGGCAGGACCGAGTTCCAAAAGGACCGAATTCCAGGAACTCGGTCCTTTTTAAGGACCGTGAGCGGGAAAGTCGGTCCTTTTCTCAGTGAGGACCGAAATGAGGAGCGACGGTCCATTTTTAAGCAATTCCGGACGGTCCGGTCCGGACGGTCTTTTTTAGTGATTTTAGTGTGTTTAGTGATTATTTGAAGTTCTAAAGAAGATGGATCGTTTCCTCCAGAAGACTCAGAAAGAGACTGAGACTGAACTGAAACTTGTTTCAACACCTGAAGGAGACGAAGAATCTACTGATGTTAGTGCTTCAACTTCAAGTCAAGCAACTGGAGCTCCTAGCGGAAGAACTGAACCCGGCAATCCTGGCCGTACCTGGACAAATACTTTGAATACCTGGGCCCCAAGGGTGAGCAGAACCTGGAGTACAAGTGCTTGCTGTGTTCATCAAGTTTAACACGCCTATCCCATCCAGTGCCGCCGTGGAGAGGCTCTTCTCTTTGGGGAAGGACGTCCTCAAGCCGAAAAGGTCAGGGCTCAGTGACAGCCATTTTGAAATGCTAGGCTTCTTGAAGGGAAACTCAAGCATTTAACTTAATAACTTTTTTCATCATTTATGTATTGTATTAATTATAATTTACGTTAATAAAATTAAAGATTTCCGGTGTCTTTAATTTCATTTTTCATTTTAATCAAATTTTTCACTTATATTATATATAAGGACCGAGGACCGAGTCGTTCCTAGGTCCTATCTTCAGAAAGGACCGTGACCGGGACCGTCGGTCCAGTTTGAGGCAAGGACCGGGACCGTCGGTCCTTTTTGAGGCCCGGGTGCCCACCTTTGTATATATATAACTTATGTCTTACCCTATGATAGTTTCGAATAACGGTTTAGGGTCGACCTGGTGTTGGTTCCTTTACAACATCCCGCCTTATTTACGGTACTTGGTGGAGGAAAGAAATGGTTTCCGCTCCCCTCCTACTCTCGTTGGCAGCCACGCACGGCTGGTCAGAGACTTTGCGCAAGAACCCCTCCAGCTGGTTCTGGGAATTATTCAGGTTGGTGTACTGGACTCACTACTGGAGGTTCCTCAGTTATTTTAACAGGACATTAAAAAGTTTTAGACCTCGTATTCTGAGGGTATTTTGCATCCTTGTTTTCATGGCCTAATGTCCTACCGCAGCTAGGATAGTACAGAATCTCCCTCTTCTCTCATTCCACTGTGTTTCTGTTTCATTTCTAAGGTTAGGGACACAACCCTCGAGTATTTTCCATTCGTATGTTAGTGTGTAACCATCGCGTCTTCTTTCTATGGAATAGTTTCAAGGACTGTAGTCGAGACCAGCAGTGGCGTAGCTAGAAATTTTTGGTGAGGGGGCAAAGGCCCAAATTTTCCGACAAACGGGCGTGACAAAGATACAGTTTATCAATCATCTATCTCATCAAGCATAACAATTTACAGGCAATACAAAGCATCTATTAAGTGCGAGGAACACATATATGATAACACACCCGCATCAGTATTCAATAATGCAATTCAAAAGCAGAATACACTACCATTAAATGAAGGAAAATGATTCACAAGGGAAAACACAATGCACTCTGCAACAATGGACCAGAAAAGTTGCAACATTATATATTATACTGCCCACCATAACACAATGAAAAAAAATAATGTGGCTCAACAATCATATATTGAAAACACGTACAAATTAATTGGAGTTGTTCTTTTAAGTACAAATACACGTGAAACAGAAAAGACAAAGGAAGTGTTATTCAAATTTTGGAAAATAAGGAGTAAGAAAAAAAAGAAATCAGAGTTAAAATTGAAAAGGAGACCATTACCTTACTTTTCCATTCTTGAAGATATTTCCTTGTTTTCTCCTTCAGAAAAGGTTGTAGTTCACCCATCAAATTTTCCGACAGAGGGAGAAATTTTCCTACAAAATCCTTTCTGAGGCTTGGTGGGTGGGGGCAATCGCTCCCCGGACCCCCCCTCTAACTACGCCACTGGAGACCAGTAGTGTTCATCTTTCGTTTCCACTATCTTAGACGTAAAAGTCCTTTGTATGGCTTCGATGTTTGCAGTGTCTCGTGTTCTGTATTGGTTTGGAAGTACTGGGCAAAACCCAGTTATTGGTAGAACGAAACTCTTCCGTAATTTTTGCATGATGTTTGCTTTTCTGGTGGTGAAGCTCGTCCAGACAATTCTCAGTACTTCTGTAGCTGCTCCGATTTGAATGTTATTCCGTTCTCTGAATTCTGCATCCGATGACATTATTACTCCAAGATCCCTTACTCTTGGGTTCGGTGTTATCTGTTTGGCTTACAATGTTTTGTACCCTTTATTCTGTAGCACTTTGTTGTTATCATATTTTATAAGTCAGAATTTTTGTTCGTTGAACTTCGTGTCGTTGTCTTCCGGCCACTTCAATAATGTTTCAATGGCGTTTCGTAATTTCTCCGACGTCACCTTCTTTTGATATTTCCTTACATATCTTTGCGTCATCCGTGAAACGCGAGACGATACTGTCATTAATTTAAGACCCCAGTAAAGTCCAAAGCTTAAGGGCCAAATGAAATAAAATAACTAATTCAGCTTCACAATTATTTGTTAATGTAAATTGCAAAAGTACCGTATTTATTTTAGTAATAATAATAAAGGTTATTAAATTCAATTCAATATCTGAATCAATGCCTGCAATCATTATTATAAACAGCGAGGGAGCTAATAATGTACCTTGTGGGACAGAGCTCACAACTCCAGATTTGACTTCATTTACTACAACTCTTCGCGTTCTTTTGATCAGAAAATTAAATATCTATCATTGCAGCTTTTCAGTAATTGCTGTAGTTTTAAACTTGTGTGCTATAATTCCATGGTCACATTTATCGAAGACTTTTGCAAAATCAGCATATATTACATCTTTGTTTTTCTGACCTCGACACAATGTTTCCACTATTTTATCTTAGTGGCTTAATAAATGTGATAGGAATGATCTTCCAGCCCAGAAGCCATGTTAGTTCGGATTGAATAAATTCCTTTCTTATTAGTAGTACGCAAAGCTGGGCACAGACCGTTAATCCGTTAATCGTTAATTAACGATGTTAACTTTTTCGTTAACGATTTAACTTTTAAGTTAACTTTGAAAATCATTATCGGACTAATTAACTTCCGTTACATTTAACTTCCGTTAACTCAAGTCCGTTAACCCAAAAAATTCATAAATAAACGTTTAAAAGTTTCTATTATTTTCAGTGCTGAGCAGGTGCGCAATTAATCCGTCACTGTTAATAGTGATGAACGAATTTCCATTTCAGCTAGTGATGTAGGTCACATCCGCATCCGCATCCGCATCCGCGGAACATCCTCACATTTTCTCGCATCCGCATCCGCGTCCGCATCCGCACTTTGGACTGCGGATGTCGTGCGGATGTGGACCGTTGAGATAAAACGTCATTAATAAGCGGAAATTATCAAATTCAACTATATTAATAGAACTAGTTCATTGTGCGCAAAAGTGATGCAAGCGACAAGACGAGAGGCTGTTCTTGTATGAAGTTACTCTCTTGCAACCTACTTAGATCCACGTTACAAAGCTAAGTTATTTTCACCTAGTACATTAGAACGAGTTAAATCATCACTTGGCAAAGCAGTTGAAGAGCTTCAATCTCTTGAATCTGTCGCTTCGCCACCCACCAAAAGAATAAAAGTTTCAGTGACAGAACCAACACCTTCAACAAGCAAATCTATCACAGAATCTGTCTCTCAGTTTCTTGAGTCAAGCAGCAATGACGAGACCTACGCGATGTAAAAATGTAAAAATGATCGAGAGCTATCACCAAGAAAAACGCCTGGCTGCATGTGACAATCCTATTAGTTGGTGGAAAAATACGCAGAATATCTATCCATACTTGAGTAAACTTGCAAGGAAACATTTAGCCTGTCCTCCAACAAACGTACCAAGCGAGAGATTATTTAGCAGTGCTGGATTAATATATGATGAAAAGAGAAACAGACTGGCAGCAGAAAAGGCAGAAAAATTAATGTTCCTTAAGCATAACCTTCCTATAATTAAGTTTGAACATTAAACGATGAACATCTTAGTTTACTTTATTTTAATTACTCATTTATAAATATGCCTAATAAAACTTTAAACTTAATATAAATAGTTATCAAGCTAATTAAAGATCTCTTTCTATAAGGGTGGAGGTTGGGGAAAGAGGTCGGTGGGGTGCATTTGAGTTGGGTTCACGTCCCGCATCCTGGTAGCACAATTATGGTTTCTAATTGTGGCTGAAACTCAACAAAATATAACGAATTTATTTGCAGACGAATTCACTAATTGATTTCTATATTAGTTAGATGCTTGATATTATTTTATATGTTCAGAGAAAAGTACAGCAATTACTGTACACTTAATCAATTATACTACATTATAGCTACAGCTCTCTCTATATAATAACTTATTATATACGTTAAACACAACAAATCTCGAATATATCCAAAAAATAACGAAAATGTAGACATCCGCATCCGCATCCGCGGATGTTGAAATCAAACATCCTCATCCGCATCCGCATCCGCGGATGTGAAAAAAATGACATCCGCTACATCACTAATTTCCGCAGTGCAAAATCAGGCGATATATTTGTTTCCGTCGCCACAAGTTGTGTCTTACCAAATATGGTAGTTATTTATGGCATTGGTTTGAGCAAAACATGGTCGACTGTAAAATCAGGCGGAAAGATTTGCCATTTGAGTTGAATGTTTCAACTTCTTTCAAGAAATATCACGAGCATTTTAAGGCACTTTCAATAATATATATGTAACAATTACAACAAATAACTACATTCGTTTCATTTGCAGTCTGTCTCTTGCGCAACATGTTTGTGCTGTGAATATTTAAAAATAATCGTTGTCAAGTAAGTCATGTATATTTATAATATGTCTGTGAGTACCTTATTAGTAGTCTCCTTGATACATTTCAAGAACCATAAAACTGATCAGGTAAGATTTCAATTCTCATGTCACTTTGATGACATAAATTAAGTCAAATGATGTCTTACAATGGGAGCGTTTTCACCTTAACCCTTTATGTCCTGGCGGTACTTCTAGGTACCACATCTTTAAAATCTCCATAATTATTTTTCTACCCGGTTGATCCTGCCGGTACTTTCAAGTCCCAATGTGAATTAGTTTCTTTATGAGATAATAGATGGCGTTGAGAAGTAAATGTGAGCGTGTGGCGCCAGAGGCTGTTTACTCTTTAGTATCTCTGCTGTGAAGACCGAAGAAATT
This sequence comes from Bathynomus jamesi, assembly GCA_023014485.1. Classification (NCBI taxonomy): domain Eukaryota; kingdom Metazoa; phylum Arthropoda; class Malacostraca; order Isopoda; family Cirolanidae; genus Bathynomus; species Bathynomus jamesi. Next base: position 123,735 of record JAJOZX010009700.1, on the reverse strand, counting down.
TCAGTGCAATTACTTCCCAAATATTCTGTGCCATATCTGTTCCAAATAACAAAGGTAAGGGTTATTTTATTTTTTATCTTGTTCTTGAAATGTTCAAGAATGTTTCAAACAATTGTTGCTCTTGTTTATTATTTTTCAGTGTGAAATAATAAAGGATTTATTGAGTCAACTTCTAAGTACCAACAGGACAAAAGGGGCATAAGTCTACATCGTTTTCTTTTGGTTTTCTTTCAATTTTATGGATGACTATTTTAATTTATGTGGAAATATTTGAACTTGACTCATGTGTTTTCACAAGATTGCGCTTTGCAACATTGCGCAAGCTAAATAGTCAGATTGCGCATGATAGTGAACAGTGGATTGCGCTTGCGCAACTTAATTTTTGATTGCGCTGTCCAGCTCTGATTATTTTCTTATTTTCAATACAGACACTTGTGTGATTTTGAATTTTATAAATCATGATGGCATCTCAACAAGAACAAGCTCAGAACCCCTGGCCCCACCTGGACGACTACTTCTTGTTCAAGTCAAGGGAAGGAGACAAATTGATTTTCAACTGCAAGCTGTGCCTTCCCAAGACTGTGCCAATCAAGGGGCACCTGACAAGCCTCAACAACCTCAAGCAGCACATCAAGAGGAACCACCCAGCCAAGTTCATGCAGTTTGATGAGAAGATCAAGGCTGGTTCATCTCGTGGAAAAGCCAAGCAGAGGTTTTCCTCTGGTTCCAGCAGCGACAGCAGCACTTTGATATCGAGTCTGTTTTCACCTCCATCTGCCAAGAAAGCACGCCAGCAAACCATTGGCGAGTCCTTTTGCATTGCTGCTACTGGCAGTGACGTACCCCAGGCTGCTGTGGATCAAAGGATTGTGGACCTGTTCGTAGCCAACATGCTGCCGCTCCACGTTGTAGAGTCTGACACATTCGAGAGACTGATCAAGACGCTGAACCCCAGCAAGAGCTCCATCTCGAGGAGGACACTGGGCAGGCGAATCGTTAATTCGCATACTGACTTGAAGCAGTACTTGATCAGGTAATTGACATAATTTTTATCTTTTTTATACTTGAGTTAATTTATATTCCCAATATTTAAATTTTAACTTTAAAAATAAAAATTTAAAACTTATATTTTTTCAAATTTCAGAGTTCTCGGCGATGTTCAGTGGGTGGCCACCACAGCTGACTGCTAGTCTGCCCACAAGAAAGGCTACCTGGGCATGACTGTCCACTGGTTGGACCCCACCACCAGGCAGAGGCAGCAAGCAGTGCTCGCGTGCATCAGGCTGACAGGCCATCATACCTATGATGTGCTTGCACAGGCCATGATCAACGTCCACTATGAATTCCACATTGAGAAAAAAGTCACCAGGTTAGATAGTTGATATTATATTAATATTAGACTATTAGTCTATTAACAATTTGTAGCAGAAATTTTTTTTCAAATAAATTGTAGATTATTTCTATTTATAAATTAAATTCAATAGTAATATTTGATAATTCGTAATTGTAATTTTATAAAAAAAAACTTAGAATGTCTTTCTATTCCAGGACTACCACAGACAATGGCAGCAACTTTGTGAAGGCCTTTGTCCAGTTTAGGGCAGAGGCTGACACACTGCCAGGCCTGCCAGTGGCTCAGGATGTGGACGCCGACCCTGATGATGCTACTGTGGCTGCCCTGTTGTCTGGATCAACCTGCCAGCCCACATGAGGTGTGCTGCCCACACCTTCAACCTAGTGGCCAGCAAGGATGCAGATGCTGCACTGCAGAGTTCAGTGTTCAAGGGGCCCTACAGGGCTGCCATGGCCAAGGCACGCGCCCTCTGGAACCTGCAGGATCGCAGCACTGTGGCAGCAGACAGCATCTACGCTGAGGTGGGGAGGAGGCTGGTTGTCCCCAACACGACGAGGTGGAACTCCACCTATGACTCTGTGGTGGTCCTGAACACAATCCTGGAGACGAAGAGGCCTGCTCTCCACAGAGTCATGACCCAGCTGAAGGTCAACAGCTTCAAAGACCAGGATGTCGACTTAATGAAAGAGTATGTCAAGGTAATATATTTATAAATTAATAATAAACTAACGGGACTCGTGGAAATTCCACGATTTTTTTTTTCTGGTTACAATTAAATGCAGGACCTTGATACAATAATAGCGTTGTTTACGTAAACGTTTAAGAATACAATTATTCCAACTATATTTATTTATTGCAATAAAGTTATATTTTTCTTAACACCAGCCAGTAGATACGTTTTAGTTTTGCTCATTCAATTATCGTTATATTATTGAGTAAAATACAACAGAATAATATTGCAGAATAATACAAATTTGAATTTCTACAATTTACTAATTCTCCATTGTTTTATTTCCAGATCATGTCACCTGTGGCCAAAGCACTCGACAAGATCCAGGGGGAGGAACAAGCCTACCTTGGGACTCTGCTGCCAACAGTTGCTGCGACAATCTTCAGGCTTAAGGACTTGAAGTCCAAGGGCCTCGTCTACTGCAGCGCCTTGGTCGACGCACTTTTGGCAGGCATCGACAAAAGGTTTGGGCCCCTCCTGGAGGATGACGAATGCCAGCTGGCTGCTGCCTTCCATCCCAGGTTTCGCCTCATCTGGTTGGACAAGTATGACAACACCAAGGTCGCCAGGGTGAGGAAAAGCATGGAGGGTACAGTCGAGGAGGCCATGAAGCAGCAGTCCAACGAAGTGGGCAGCAACAGTGGAGGCAGCAACAACGAGGAGGAGGAGGAGGATGACTTCTTCAGTGCTGTCATCCAGACAAAAGAGAGCAGCAGAAGCCACAGGTCACTCAAGAGCAAGACCCAGAACTTGGTCAAGACCTGGCTGGAGACCAACTCCAAGGACTTGCTGACAGATGCTGCCTTCTTGGGTGAGCAAGTGTTGGTGGACTTGTTCATCAAGTTCAACACAGCCATCCCCTCCAGTGCTGCAGTGGAGCGTTTGTTCTCTATGGGCAAGGACATCCTGAGGGCCAAGAGATCATCCCTGTCTGATGAAAACTTTGATATGCTAATTTTCATGAAGGGCAACATGCATCTCATGGACAAAATGGAGAACGAGAAGAAGAGGGAAAATTAAATTATATATATATATATTGTGTTTTTCATTTTTTTTATAATAAAAGTTAACGTTAACGGTTTATCGGTAACTTCCGTTACATGTTTAACGAATTAACGGATTAACGGTTAACGAAGTTAACTTTTTGGTTAACGGATTAGCGGTTAACGAAGTTAACTTTTTGGTTAACGGTGCCCACCACTGGTAGTACGCACGCGCACACGCACACACACACACACATATATATATATATATATATGAAAATTATTTCACGAAGGTAACACGTGAAAAATATTTATGATGAATAAAACCACGAAGGAAAGGAAACACAAAATGGTGCTCAAGCGCTTTCGTCTAATGACATCCTCAGGAACACTGAAGTACATAAAAAGGTTAAGCCTATATATAGGTTACAGAAAGAAAAAGAAAAAATAAATAACATACATACACACACACACACACACATATATATATATATATACATACATATCTATATATACAAATACACACATACATACATACATACATATATATACAATAAACAGAGAAGTAAAAATAATAAAAATTAAAAATTAAAACCTTAAAGGATTACCAGTGAGGCGTACAGATTTGTAAGGAAAAATATCGATTTTTAGCACAAGATCAAATGGATTATAAAATACAAATTTATAGTGGAACTCTGCCGGGTTTTAACACAATGCTGCCTATGGTCAGGTTTCGATATATAAAAAAATAAAATGCAAATTAAAAGTTAATCGATTTTTAGCACAAGATCAAATGGATTATAAAAAAAAATACAAATTTATACTGGAACTCTGTCCGGGTTTTAACACATTGCTGCCTATGGTCAGGTTTCGATATATATAAAAAAATAAAATGCAAATTAAAAGTTAATAAAGTAGAAGATAAGTTTACCAAAGATTTAATGTTTTACACTTCTTATCTAAATCTGTTTTAAAGGAATTCAACATAACAGGATCGAGTTGAAAAAGACCTTTGCTTATGTTGAAGTTATTTGAAAGTTGGATAATGGCAGACTCAAGAATATTTCTATTAACAATGTTGCTTGAATGGAATAAAACTGAAGCATTATTCCAATCAATACAGTGGGCTAACTCTGACAAATGGACAAAAAGGGCACTGGACAACTGTCCTGTTCTAACGGAATATTGATGCTGTTTTATACGTGTGTGCAAATCCTTTCCCGTCTGACCTATGTAAAAGGAATCACATTGTTTACAACCAATTTTATAGATAATGCCTGAATTATTGGTAGGGCTATTTTTTACTATGATATTTTTCACAATATTGTTATATGAAAATACTACATTAATATCCAAAAGTTTAAGTACATTAGCAATGCCTAAAAAGCCCGGGAAAAATGGAAGTACTAAAATATTTTTTGACAAAGTACGAGTGTTAATATTGACACGATAGAAAGTTCGTTTTGCCTTGTTGAGACAAGATTCCATAAACGCAGATGGATAACACAAATCACTTCCAATACCGTTGATTTTTTCCAATTCGGCATCGATGTATTCCGGACTGGCGATCCTAAGGGCGCGGAGAAACATTGATGAAAATATGGCCTTCTTAGTGGGGGTATCATGTCCCGAGTAAAAGTGTACGTAGGACAAATTGTTTGTCGTTTTCCGATAGATACTAAACTTAAAACCTGGGCTTTCCCTATGTACACGCACATCCAAAAATGGGATTGAATTGTCTTGCTCAACTTCTAAAGTAAACTTAATGGAGGGGACTTGATCATTTAACTGAAGGAGGAAGCTATCCAGGTCACGATTCATGGGCCAGATACACAAAATATCGTCGACGTACCGCAACCAAGGGATGCCAACCCCCAGGATTCTCGGAATATAGGTAATTTCGAAAAACTCCATATAAATATTGGAGAGGAGGGGCGATAAGGGGTTGCCCATAGCCATCCCAAAAACTTGTTGATAATACTCGTTATTGAAAGTGAATTTACAGTCTTTGATGCAAAGCTTAATGAGTTCCAAAACAATGTGTGAAGGTAGTGGCAGGTCATACTTATGTAATTCTTGGGAGAGAAAGTCAAGCATATCGTCAATCGGCACTTTTGTAAACAATGAACAAACATCAAAACTAATCAATTTATCGTTAGTTTCAGTACGTGCATTATTCAATTTTTCCGTAAGATCCATGGAATTTTTTACATGTGAATCAGAGATAGTTCCGAGAATGGGGGACAAGACTTTGACAAGCCATTTGGAGAGTTTATAAGTAATAGAGCCCACCGAGCTAATAATAGGGCGCATAGGGTTACCAGGTTTGTGGGTTTTAATAAGACCGTAAAGGTAGGGCAGAGCAGGTGAAGTGGACATGAAAAGCGGATCCTGTTATGTTGAATTCCTTTAAAACAGATTTAGATAAGAAGTGTAAAACATTAAATCTTTGGTAAACTTATCTTCTACTTTATTAACTTTTAATTTGCATTTTTTTTTTTATATATATCGAAACCTGACCATAGGCAGCAATGTGTTAAAACCCGGACAGAGTTCCAGTATAAATTTGTATTTTTTTTTTTTATAATCCATTTGATCTTGTGCTAAAAATCGATTAACTTTTAATTTGCATTTTATTTTTTTATATATATCGAAACCTGACCATAGGCAGCATTGTGTTAAAACCCGGCAGAGTTCCAGTATAAATTTGTATTTTTATAATCCATTTGATCTTGTGCTAAAAATCGATATTTTTCCTTACAAATCTGTACGCCTCACTGGTAATCCTTTAAGGTTTTAATTTTTAATTTTTTATTATTTTTACTTCTCTGTTTATTGTATATATATGTATGTATGTATGTATGTGTGTATTTGTATATATAGATATGTATGTATATATATATATATATATATATGTGTGTGTGTGTGTGTATGTATGTTATTTATTTTTTCTTTTTTTCTTTCTGTAACCTATATATAGGCTTAACCTTTTTATGTACTTCAGTGTTCCTGAGGATGTCATTAGACGAAAGCGCTTGAGCACCATTTTGTGTTTCCTTTCCTTCGTGGTTTTATTCATCATATATATATATATATAATTAGGGTGTCACTAGGTAATAGGGGGAAAATTAAACGATGGATATTTTCCTATGACACCCCCTAAAATTGTTCCATTTGGTGTAAAACATACGGAAGAGAAATTTGGTCCTGATTGGTAATCATTTAAAGGTCGCCCTCGTCACTGAAAACAAGACCCATTTGTTGACGTCAACAAGCTGTTCAGTGTTCACAGCTTGGGCCGAACCAGATAATAAAAAACAAGGCAATTTGGTGAAATAACGAAAGTAAGACACTTAAAAACGCAAAGAATACAAACAGTTTATTATATAATCAAAATAGAAGACATAATTTGGCGAATAATGGTACAAAATGGAGAAGCAACAAAAGCAAACTTTGAGAAATAAAATACATATCCAGTAGCAGAATAATTGGTGCTCATACGCTGATCAGTGATTAGTTCTTTCGCGTCCTCACTAATGCTGATTTGTTCGGAGCTGGGTGTTGCTTTCTGTGGTCAGTGACAACTTGAACGAGGAACTGGAGCTGTTCTTCTTTCACTGTCAACTTTCCGTTCAGCTCCTTCACCAGAGCCACGGCCCGTTCCGCTCTGTCGTTCACCACTGCAAGTTTGGAGACCACATCCCGAGCTTGCACGTATTCAGAGTTTGACGTCCATGAACTGGGATGGTGGAGCAGAAAGCAATCTGGCAACTGAAGTTTTGAGAAGAATCCTCGGGTGTTCTTTGTGATCAGTTGCTCCAGTCCTTTGCTGTCACTGAGGAACATAGTATCAAGAACCAAAGGTCGTTTTGGCGGCATGTGAGGGGCTTCTTGATCTAACGCTGCAACCATGCTGCACTTCACTTCCATCGATATCCTCTCATCAAAGAACGCCAGACCCACTGCCTCCTCCGAATGGTACCACAGGTGCGCAGACAGCTTCTTGGTGGTACCATCAGAGATCTTCTTGTGCGGGTATCGAAGAGGCGTCCTCATCAATTCCCAATCATTCAGCGGAGCTTCGATGGACAGATGAGCTGTTGCCCACGCTTTCATGTAAACTAGAACAGAAAAGAGGCAGATATCTCGAATTCCGCGTTCCTCAGTGTTCGTCAGTTTAAACTGTCTTCGGAAGAGCCAGATCTTGATGGCATAGAGCCCCTTAGCCATCCATCTCGCCCGGTGCATAGCACCAGGGGCGCGGAAGTTTAGTCCCTTGTATGGAACTCCTCCAAGAAAGATGACGGAAAGATCGAGGAATTCCTGATAGTCATCACGAACTTGAAGTGCTTGTGATTTTGCAAATTCAATGAGCTCCGTTCTATACTTAAAAATAGCTGCTTTGGTGAACGCATCTGTGTCCGCAGTTTGGAACTGTTGCTGGTCAATGCGGTTCCAATAATCATGGAAGCGCTTGAAAAGCAGAATTTCTGGACCGGTAGATACTGAATCTAGCGATGCTGCGAATGCCGCCTGTAGCACCAACTCCAGTACATGGTGTCTGCACGCGCAGTGTAACAGGTCACGTCCAACTTTTTCTTCCAGAAGAACACAAGTTCCTCCACGGTGGCCTGTGTTTGTCGCGGTTGTGTCGAAACACATAGATTTGACATGATCGGTCACTCCCCATTCATTCAGGCAATCTATGATGGCATTTGTTTGTGCCAGCGCGGTTCCTGACAGAAGTTTTGGCACCCCGAGGAGCTGCTCTGTCCCGGAGCCAGATACAAGAATAGGTAAGCGGTCAACATATTCTCGTGACGTCAGATCTTGCATGAGTTTTCCGTCCCAGTGAACAGTCAACGGACTATTGCCTTGGAACTCGCTCTTCAGTTGCCGAGCCTTAAGGGTACGGAATTTTTCACGCTGACGATGAATGGATCCACGATTGATGTTGTAGTCGCTAGCATCATGCCCTAAGCTGGAAGCTGCCTCAAACAGCAGATATGTGGCCTTTCTTGACGAGAGTTGCGTGCGATCAAGCGCTGCCGCCAATTCCGATGTCATGATGTTCTTCGTTGCTCTTTGTTTAGACGCTAACGAACCACCACATGCTCCTTTTTCTTCGCTATCATCTGAGCTGGAGGATGAGGACTCCAAAATCGCTTCGTTGGATACTGCCTCCATTTCAGCTGCTGATCGCTTTCTTCGTTTCTCCTCTTCCTCCCGACGTCGAGTACAATCTTTGACTTGGCGCTGATGGGTCATGTCCAAACCTGCCATTGAACCTGGACATCCTTTCTGGCGCTGCTGCTGAAGGAACTCCCAATCCTCTGGGTACTTGACCAATTTCTCACAATCAGCGTGGGCGATGTCAAAGAGACGATCGAGGCGTTCAATGAATTCTTTTTCTTTCGTCTTGTGTGAATCGCTCGTCCTTGAGGCGTGTTTTTTGAGTCCTTTCCACTCCTCGAAGACTTTATCCAGTTTGCTGACGCAGTGTGTCTCGAGTCTGGTTGGAATGTGAGCTTTCTCCCAGAAGGACATCACTGCTCGAAGTGACTTCCTCAACGCGTCACGTATTGTCATTTTCTTTTCATGGTGAAGGTAAAGGAAGTAACCGAATGCTTGCCTGTAGGAAGGAAGCTTGCATCCTTTCGCCTCATCAACCGCTGCCCCTAATAGGTATATACACTTCCGGGTTTCCATCACCAGAAATCACGTAGCTGAAATGAGAAACAGTGAATCGTTAAGTATTGTTCACTTTATTTCTCAGATATTCAGACACACACAGATACACACACACACATATATAGAGATATATAGATATCTAATGAACGATTATGGAGACGCCGCGCAAGCATTAAACTTTGGAAGGCGGGGGCGACCTTTTATAGTTATTCAAATAAAAAGATTTTTCAGTCACCATGTTTTTTTCACCAATGGAATAGATTCGCGGGGTGTCAGCATGAAAATTTCAAACTTTGCATTTAAGTGACACCCTAATTAGGGTGTCACTAGGTAATAGGGGGAAAATTAAACGATGGATATTTTCCTATGACACCCCCTAAAATTGTTCCATTTGGTGTAAAACATACGGAAGAGAAATTTGGTCCTGATTGGTAATCATTTAAAGGTCGCCCTCGTCACTGAAAACAAGACCCATTTGTTGACGTCAACAAGCTGTTCAGTGTTCACAGCTTGGGCCGAACCAGATAATAAAAACAAGGCAATTTGGTGAAATAACGAAAGTAAGACACTTAAAACGCAAAGAATACAAACAGTTTATTATATAATCAAAATAGAAGACATAATTTGGCGAATAATGGTACAAAATGGAGAAGCAACAAAAGCAAACTTTGAGAAATAAAATACATACAGTAGCAGAATAATTGGTGCTCATACGCTGATCAGTGATTAGTTCTTTCGCGTCCTCACTAATGCTGATTTGTTCGGAGCTGGGTGTTGCTTTCTGTGGTCAGTGACAACTTGAACGAGGAACTGGAGCTGTTCTTCTTTCACTGTCAACTTTCCGTTCAGCTCCTTCACCAGAGCCACGGCCCGTTCGCTCTGTCGTTCACCACTGCAAGTTTGGAGACACATCCCGAGCTTGCACGTATTCAGAGTTTGACGTCCATGAACTGGGATGGTGGAGCAGAAAGCAATCTGGCAACTGAAGTTTTGAGAAGAATCCTCGGGTGTTCTTTGTGATCAGTTGCTCCAGTCCTTTGCTGTCACTGAGGAACATAGTATCAAGAACCAAAGGTCGTTTTGGCGGCATGTGAGGGGCTTCTTGATCTAACGCTGCAACCATGCTGCACTTCACTTCCATCGATATCCTCTCATCAAAGAACGCCAGACCCACTGCCTCCTCCGAATGGTACCACAGGTGCGCAGACAGCTTCTTGGTGGTACCATCAGAGATCTTCTTGTGCGGGTATCGAAGAGGCGTCCTCATCAATTCCCAATCATTCAGCGGAGCTTCGATGGACAGATGAGCTGTTGCCCACGCTTTCATGTAAACTAGAACAGAAAAGAGGCAGATATCTCGAATTCCGCGTTCCTCAGTGTTCGTCAGTTTAAACTGTCTTCGGAAGAGCCAGATCTTGATGGCATAGAGCCCCTTAGCCATCCATCTCGCCCGGTGCATAGCACCAGGGGCGCGGAAGTTTAGTCCCTTGTATGGAACTCCTCCAAGAAAGATGACGGAAAGATCGAGGAATTCCTGATAGTCATCACGAACTTGAAGTGCTTGTGATTTTGCAAATTCAATGAGCTCCGTTCTATACTTAAAAATAGCTGCTTTGGTGAACGCATCTGTGTCCGCAGTTTGGAACTGTTGCTGGTCAATGCGGTTCCAATAATCATGGAAGCGCTTGAAAAGCAGAATTTCTGGACCGGTAGATACTGAATCTAGCGATGCTGCGAATGCCGCCTGTAGCACCAACTCCAGTACATGGTGTCTGCACGCGCAGTGTAACAGGTCACGTCCAACTTTTTCTTCCAGAAGAACACAAGTTCCTCCACGGTGGCCTGTGTTTGTCGCGGTTGTGTCGAAACACATAGATTTGACATGATCGGTCACTCCCCATTCATTCAGGCAATCTATGATGGCATTTGTTTGTGCCAGCGCGGTTCCTGACAGAAGTTTTGGCACCCCGAGGAGCTGCTCTGTCCCGGAGCCAGATACAAGAATAGGTAAGCGGTCAACATATTCTCGTGACGTCAGATCTTGCATGAGTTTTCCGTCCCAGTGAACAGTCAACGGACTATTGCCTTGGAACTCGCTCTTCAGTTGCCGAGCCTTAAGGGTACGGAATTTTTCACGCTGACGATGAATGGATCCACGATTGATGTTGTAGTCGCTAGCATCATGCCCTAAGCTGGAAGCTGCCTCAAACAGCAGATATGTGGCCTTTCTTGACGAGAGTTGCGTGCGATCAAGCGCTGCCGCCAATTCCGATGTCATGATGTTCTTCGTTGCTCTTTGTTTAGACGCTAACGAACCACCACATGCTCCTTTTTCTTCGCTATCATCTGAGCTGGAGGATGAGGACTCCAAAATCGCTTCGTTGGATACTGCCTCCATTTCAGCTGCTGATCGCTTTCTTCGTTTCTCCTCTTCCTCCCGACGTCGAGTACAATCTTTGACTTGGCGCTGATGGGTCATGTCCAAACCTGCCATTGAACCTGGACATCCTTTCTGGCGCTGCTGCTGAAGGAACTCCCAATCCTCTGGGTACTTGACCAATTTCTCACAATCAGCGTGGGCGATGTCAAAGAGACGATCGAGGCGTTCAATGAATTCTTTTTCTTTCGTCTTGTGTGAATCGCTCGTCCTTGAGGCGTGTTTTTTGAGTCCTTTCCACTCCTCGAAGACTTTATCCAGTTTGCTGACGCAGTGTGTCTCGAGTCTGGTTGGAATGTGAGCTTTCTCCCAGAAGGACATCACTGCTCGAAGTGACTTCCTCAACGCGTCACGTATTGTCATTTTCTTTTCATGGTGAAGGTAAAGGAAGTAACCGAATGCTTGCCTGTAGGAAGGAAGCTTGCATCCTTTCGCCTCATCAACCGCTGCCCCTAATAGGTATATACACTTCCGGGTTTCCATCACCAGAAATCACGTAGCTGAAATGAGAAACAGTGAATCGTTAAGTATTGTTCACTTTATTTCTCAGATATTCAGACACACACAGATACACACACACATATATAGAGATATATAGATATCTAATGAACGATTATGGAGACGCCGCGCAAGCATTAAACTTTGGAAGGCGGGGGCGACCTTTTATAGTTATTCAAATAAAAAAAGATTTTTCAGCACCATTTTTTTTCACCAATGGAATAGATTCGCGGGGTGTCAGCATGAAAATTTCAAACTTTGCATTTAAGTGACACCCTAATATAATATATATATATATATATATAGTTAGTTAGTTAGTTAGTTTTGTGTGTGTGTGTGTGTATGTGTGTGTGTGTGTGTGCTGGTCACTTGACAGTATAATAAATGTTAATTAGATTAGTTAAATAAATGATTGATTGTCACCATCGAAGTCACCATCTGATCTTTTAATCACAATAATGAATATCATTAAAAGATATAAAAAGCTTCGTTGAATTTTCTTTTGATTAACAAACCAACAAAACAAGTATTGTGATCACAACATTATTATTATTATTATTATTATTATTATTATTATTAGTTCTGTTACACGAATTGCAATTGTACATTAACTGATTAACTGACTAACATTAACTGATTCTTTATAGTTAAAATAGGAATGACAAAAATATATTTAATTTTTTTGTATGCAAGAAAGCGGGGCCAAGGGTGAACGCCCGCGATAACGCCCTCACCGTACAGGAAGATGATAGCCAAAATCAAGGTCGAAGAGAAATTATCGTACCTTAAATCAATTTTGTCTCTAATTTAAATGGTGGAAAGAAGGTGTGATTGGAAAAAATACAAAATGAATAATTAATCACTAAATTTGCGATGATTCATTCAGTAAGACACGCAGAAGTGAAGGGACGAATGTCAGTTTCTTGTTGCCAAGTGCTGAAAAGAAAAGATTGTCGAATGAGTGTAGACGTTCGTTGTATGGGCGAGTAATCAAACATTTTATTTGTTTTGTGTTTTGGTTGAAATGTAAGATTAAAGTACAAGATACAAGATACGCTTCTCACTTCTCAATGTAAGAAATTATTGTTGGCGGAAGTACGTAATAAAAATAATAATAATATGAAATTATGAAAAGAAAGTGTCGAAGTCAATTTTTGTCAAGGAACGAATGAAAATGGCAACCCAAACGAAATACCAAGGATTACCTTGCTTCTGATTGGTTGGTTGTATGACGCGAAATCATAGTGAAATATTAAATACAACATCGTATCGGTGCTCTTCCAATATGTGCTCTACCTTAAAATTTACATTCCAATACGTGATCTACCTTAGATTATTCGGATTAGCAGCAGGTACGTTAGTTAGCCTTAAAGGCTAACTAACGAAAATATCACGACTTAACCTAACCAATCGTCAAGGGCGTATAGTTGACCTAACGATTGGTTAGGTTCAGTCATGATATTTTCGTTAGTTAGCCTTATAAGGCTAGTTTCACGGTAGAGCACGTATTGGAATATGGTAGATCACAGTTTCGCGGTAGAGCACATATTGGAAGAGCACCCATCGTATCGTATGTGATATCTTTATTTCATAATTAAATATAAATTATGTGATGTTACAGTTCCGAGTTGAATTTTGCGATGTTAATGAGTCTTATGAGAAAGTTAAATTGCTGAAATAAATTTTATAACCTACACCACAGGTTGAATTATAAATTTAGTGTTTTTAGTTAGGATAGGCCTTGAGTGTAAAGAGTAGGGCCTACTTTGTGAGGTAGGCTTCCTATATATTTAATTCAAATTGTAGTGTTTGAAGTAGGCCTTTAGTGTATGAGTATGTTAGGCCTATTAGTTAATGTAAAGTGATTTAGGCCTACTGAATAGGCTTATGTGTTGGGCCTACTAAATAGGCTTATGTTGAAATTGGTCTTTTTTAGGACCTAGTATGTTTCATGGACTGCTCTCGATTTTCCTACGAAATTGCAAACAAGGGCAGTCGATGACCCTGATTTTGTTTCTTTAATCGGTTTTCTTGAGAAACCTGACCTGACCTGACCTTACCTAACCTAACCTAATCGAGTTTCTTATACTGTTTTTTTACAAGATATCGCGCTAATTCTTATCATTTTTTGTGAATTTGTATTGCGTCGTTTCAGTAAATAAATTTATTCAATATCCAATAACATTTTTCTTTATCATTTTTCAAGAAAACCGATTGCAGAAACAAAATCAGGGTCATCGACTCCCTTGTTTGCAATTTCGTAGGAAAATCGAGAGCAGTTCATGAAACATACTAATCCCATATAAATACGTGGTAACACAGAAAATTGAATGAAACTTGTTTCATTGAATTTTCTGTGGCTGAAACTCTTGAGAAAGTTATTATTTTTATCATAATGAAAACATTAATATTAATTTTAATTCTTATGCTTTGCTTCCCATAATAGTAATTAGAAATTTGAAAAATTATGTCATATATTCATAATTCTATATTATATTGATAGATTAACTAAATATCCGCATCCGCGGATATTGAAATTAAAGATCCGCATCCATATCCGCATCCGCAGATGTTGAAAAACTGACATCCGGTCCACCACTCTATATATATATATATATATATATATATATATATATATATATAAGGGGGGGGGTGGGGGGGAACTTAGTGGAAGATTCCTTTTTCTCGCCTTTCCCACTTGAAGAGGCTTAATGGAATTTTCCACACGTGGACAAGAAACCTCCACAAAGGAACGCTTATTTTTTATTTTTGCTTCTCGTCATTCTCACCAAAAACCTAAGCACCCTTTCAGCCGTTAGTATCAGAGCCTATATAAATGCCAGTCCACTTCATATCAACCTCACTTATCCAGCAATAATCATGTAATCTGACAATCCCTTTCTTCTACTACTTCTTTCACCACCTTTCTCTACAAAAAAAAAAAAAATGGTGTCAATAATCCAGTAGGGTTGAAAGCACCTTAAACAGAAAAAACAAACAAACAAACACTTATCCAGCAGGGTTGAAACACCTTAAACAGAAAAAACAACAAACACTTACCACTTAAACAAAAAAAACTAAACTAAACTAAACACTTACCCTTTTCTCGCCTCTGTCGTTACATCTCGCTCTCAGCTTCTTCGTCAGTAACGCTACTCGTCACGCCACCGGCTCAAGACTCCCTTCAAGCATCAGAAGTAAATCATGACATGAGGCGATCTCCAATTTCATCCCTCCAGAAGTGTAGGGTACACTTCCTTATTTTATTCGTTATTTACTTTGCTTTATTACTCTCCTTTCATCACTTCTCTCTCTTCTCTTTACACTCGCTTCTCTCTACTTTATAAACACGGGCAGACGGGTAACCGTGGCCGGTGGGCGCCATTAAAATTTTGTACAATGAAAGAATGGGGATAATTGCACGCTATTATTATTTGTTGTATAATTAATAATTTAAAATATAGTTTCCACAAAATCATATCCCAACTCAGCTTTCCATAATTCATCAGTATTTTTATTAAACTCTTTTTTATTTTTATAATTTCTCTAATTTTTTTCATTAAGCTACAATTATTTTCTCCTCCGTAAACAAAAGATATTTTTCAGTTACTGATGTCTCGTCCAATAACAATACCGTATGCATAAAATTGTCAGATAAATAATTAATCAAACAGTATTTTGTACTTATGGTTAAGTGGCTATGTGCGGGTGGAGCAGTGAGTCAGTAGCCAATCTCCCACCTTAGTGTCGCATTGTTGTGTGTGAATTTGCCATTACTGTTGACTTTAGTGCAATGTCGTTTAAGTAAATACAGAAAAGGACCGCTCCTGGGTTCAGACACAAATTCATGTGTTTCTAGATCGGTTTTTTCTCCTCTTTTCAATGGTGATATTCATTTCCTATGCAAATGTGTTTTTTCTGGAGTTACCCCTTCTCCCCCCTAGAATACTGAACCCCCAACAAAAGTGGGCAGGGCTTTGAAGAAGAGGGAAAATGTGGGTTAAAACACGTAAAAAAGCCTAACCTACCCAACCCAACCTAACAGCGTCTCCAGTACTCACAAAGGAAAAAGAATGACAGTGATTGATTGATATATTGCACTATGTTCGGTTTCTCGTCACGTGATAAAATATTGTCAGGTCATTGGCCAAAAAAATGTACGGGACATAACTCAAAAACTGAGCATTCAAAAACTGGTCTATAAAAGTAAGTCCATGATCTGAACCCAGGAGAGGTCATCATCTGTATATTAGCCATTATTACTTTTAAGGGTTTTGTTTTATATACAGTGTGTCCGTAAAGTCATGGTGGGATTTTAAATAGCTATATTATTGCAACGAAACATGATAATGAGATGAAAAAAAGGCAAATTGAAGAACAACTCTAAAAGAATAACTTTATTTAACGTAGTTCGATATGGGCTCCTCTGGTAGCCCTGCAGACATCTAGGCGGTGATTCAATTCCAGCCACACACGCCCAAGAACATCAGGAGTGACGGATGCGATAGCTTCCGTGATTCGCTCGTGCAAGTGATGAATATCCCTAATGGGTACACTGTACACGCTTTGCTTGACGTAACCCCACAAATAAAAGTCCAAAGGTGTCAGGTCCGGAGAGCGTGGAGGCCATGGCTTCCATCCTCCTCTTCCTATCCATCTCTGTGGAAATTTTTCATTAAGGAATTCTCGAACAACGTTGGCATAGTGCAGAGGAGCACCATCTTGCTGAAAGATGACATTATTGTCAATAAATTGGGGTACTGCAAAATGTTCCAACATAGCGAGGTAGTTGTGTGACGTCACAGTGGGTTCCGCGAAGAAAAATGGGCCAATCACTCGATCTCGTGCTAGAGCACACCACACATTAACTTTCGGGCTATTACGCTCATGTTCAACATAGGCATGTGGACAGCCTAGACTAACTACGAGATAAAGGTTAAGCTTAGCCAGACTAACTACAGGATAGAACTTTGAGAGTTGTTCTTAAATTTGGCATTGTTTCATCTCATTATCATGTTTCGTTGCAATAATATAGCTATTTAAAATCCCACCATGACTTTACGGACACACATCACCGCCTAGATGTCTGCAGGGCTACCAGAGGAGCCCATATCGAACTACGTTAAATAAAGTTATTCTTTTAGAGTTGTTCTTCAATTTGCCTTTTTTTCATCTCATTATCATGTTTCGTTGCAATAATAGAGCTATTTAAAATCCCACCATCACTTTACGGACACACTGTACACTATATAATATCAGGTGATTGTTTTATTTTATTTATTTTATTAGGTGATTTTTCATTAGATTTGTTATGAAAGAGCGTAAGAAAGGTTTTTTTGTGGGGGGGGGGGGGTCAGTAGAGGTCTTGGAACCCATCCCCATTAAATACATGTAATAAATGGCTCTCTTTATAAGTTACGGTATTTGTAATTTTATGATAAAAACCATGAATTTTTCAATGGTCATGCGGAACCAGAAGATTAATGCTCAGGACAAAAATATTTTGGCTGGAGCTATGTCTTATCCTTGCGCAACTTTTGCACCCATGTACGAATTGTTACCTGAAAATTTTGTTTTTTACCCCCTTTTTCCCTCCACCCTAATATATATATATCTGAGGCGGATCCAGGATTTGCTGGAGGGGGGGTTCGGTACGAGCGCCGAAGGCTTCTAGGGGGGGTCCGGGGGCGTGCTTCCCCGGAAAATGTTGAAAATTAAGGCTCTCAGAAGCTCAGAAACGCGTTTATAAGCAATTTGCGGGGTGTTTGTTCAAGTTTATTAGCTTTTACAACATCCAAGTTATGTAGTGATTTGCAAGAAAATTATACAAGGAAAGACAAAATTCGTTATAAGTCTTAAAGAAACACTGTTTACGAAAATTTTACAATATCAAAAGCTAAGTTTCTTTTGAAAATCATACTTTATCATTCTAGATTTGTTCATTAATACAATTGAAGTTATTATATTTCTTGACAGAGTTTTGTGTTGACTGCGATATCACTGATATCGCAGTCAACACAAAACTGATATCATATCAGTTAATCTCCCGACAATCAAAGACTGGATCGACGAGCACCATTCGTCGGGGTTGCCGTTCAGCGAACCGTTGAACTACAGCTTCGTAATCCACGGGCTTGTCGTAATGAATGCTCATCAACGCCAAGTCCGACAAACCTCAAAAAATCGGTCAATTCTTGGTTGCCGTTTAACTCTTCTTGACATTGTAAACCGAAAATTCTATTGAATAAATACTTTGAATGAATATTGCTTTTTAGACTTTTGAGTATTAAAGTAAGACACAAGGTCGACTAACGATCTGAAACAAATGAAACAAATGGTATATTACATGCTTTTAGTGTTGTTTGTAAAATAACATATGTTCAGTCAGTTAGCTTTAGGAGCGGGGCTTTCTGGTTTAGGGG
Organism: Bathynomus jamesi; assembly: GCA_023014485.1. Taxonomy (NCBI): domain Eukaryota; kingdom Metazoa; phylum Arthropoda; class Malacostraca; order Isopoda; family Cirolanidae; genus Bathynomus; species Bathynomus jamesi. Next base: position 105,620 of record JAJOZX010009700.1, on the reverse strand, counting down.
GTTCGAGCGAACCGCCCGAACCCCCACTGGATCCGCTAGAGAATTATCGCACGAAACATTTGAAAAATTGAAAGGTGTGTGTATATATATATATATATATATATATATATATATATATATATATATATATATATACTGTGTGTGTGTGTATATGTGTATATATATATATATATATATATATATATATATATATACTGTGTGTGTGTGTGTATATATATATATATATATATATATATATATATATATATACTGCGCTGACACAATGCCCCGGTAGGGCATATCATACTTTTCCGAGTCCGAATTTCACTCTGGCTAATATGTATTTTTATGTAAAATTTAATTCTAAGAGGGGTTTCTTTTCTGCAACTTTTCCCAAAAATCGCGTTATCATGTTCAAAATTGCGGTTTTCTGTTCTGTGTTGAAATACTGAATATTCACTTGAACACAACCTCATATTTTTAACCCTTTGTCGTAACTTGTTGCCATTTAGACACATTAACTTTGCTTAACTCTTACACAGGTTTAATGCATACATACATAAGAAAAAAAATCTCCATTTGAATCTTTGTAACCATTTGGACGCAGAAGGCGAAGTTCAACATTCTCTCAATAGATAGCTCTGAGCAATTACGCCAGTTATAATTGTGAAGTAGAAGTGAGTGGACGCCATTTTTTTCGGTAAGTGTTTTTTGTAATTTTTCTAAGTTTAATAACCATTATTATATTTGTTTTGACTATAATTTAATTCTAGAAGTATTAAGGAAGCTCCCTGTTTACTTTGTTTAAGTAATATTTTTAATAACTCTGAAGAAAAGACTTTATTCAAAGTTCGTTTCGAAATGGACACAAAGTTTTCATAGGGTGAATTTCTGTCTATGATAACACGTGTGTCCAATTGGATACATGAAATGAATTTTTCATTACGATTGTTTTTATGTAGTTTTATGTAGAGAGAGAGAGAGAGAGAGAGAGAGTACTAACTACCACCCACTAATTACCTTATTAGACCTTTGTTGACTAATGGACACATAAATTATTTCATTTAGAAATGTTCTTACAAAAAAAAAGATTGCTAAAAATGCTTATATATACCTCCTATGCATATTTCAAGTAAAAAAATTAACCTACGCTAAAATTAAATGGTACTGAATGACAAAGGGTTAAGCTTATGTTACACCATTATTACGAATTTAAAATTAAATTTGCAATGCCAAATTCAGTTTTTTATTACTAAAATAAATATTCATTACCAAATTTAACTTTAGAATCGTTTTTTGTAGGAGTTGTAATAAAAAATAAGTATGGAAAGGTGGAATGGGAGAACAGCCTTAGTAACAGGTGCAAGTGCTGGGATTGGAGCTGCAATATGCAGGATTTTAGTTCAGTCTGGAATGAAGGTTGTTGGAGCAGCGAGAGGAGTGGATAGAATACGGGTAGGATTGTTTTAGTTTCTTATCTTAAAATATAAGTGATTAAAGTAATATATATATATATATATATATATATATATATATATATATTAATTTGGTAAATATTAAGTTTGACGGAGAACATTTTTTTTTAAACTTTTTACAAAGATTATGATTGGCCGAAATTGGTCGCATGGGAAATAACTAACCAATCTAAAATGACCACCTAACCTCGTGTAATCTGGTCTCCGTGAAACTTGATATTTGCCCTCAAATCTTAGCACGCCTACGTAAGAATGGAATAACCCAATAAAACATTTTAATTATTTCCCTATTAGCCTCACAATGCGGTTCTTTCCAATTTACAAGTCTATTTTCATTACTGGGTCAAATACTCGTACTTTGTTTTCGTCTAAAACAAATGATTAAAAGTAGTTTAAACCAATATTGAAACTATCTAAATTGGTAGCTCATTTCATAAAATGTCACGTGTTTATGGATTTGTTTCGTCAGGAACTCGCAAATGAAGTGAAAGGTGAAAAAGGCTCTTTAATGGCAGTGAAGTGTGACTTGACTAAAGATGAAGATATTTACGACATGTTTAACACTATAAAGGAGAGCTACGGAGGTGTTGATATCTGCATCAATAATGCCGGGATATCTTTCAATAAAAATCTTCTGGGTATGTTTGGCGAAAAATAGGTTTTTAGTAGTAATTTAAGACTTCAGGAAGATTAACCTTGAATCTCGTAGTATTTTGAGAAAGGTGACTCTTTCATTTGTAACAAAACATAGTAATGTCTTTTTAAATTTCAACAACCATTGAGATAAATTTAACATTAGCTGAAATATGAAAAGTATGTCCATCACCTCATACGTTCTCTCGGATATAACAGATGGTTCTCCAGAAGAGTGGCGTACAATGATGGATGTGAATGTGATTGCTCTTTGTCTCTGTACAAAACTGGCCATCGCTTCCATGAGAGAGAGAGGAATAGACGATGGACATATCATAAATATTAGCAGGTACTGTCCGTATTTACATTTACTTACTTTAAATGAGTTCGAAAAACTCATCATTGACATCATCAGGTTACGATTTCTTTTGCCGAAAAATCTTCTATATTAAATTTTGAATCTTGAATGCAAAAGGAAGCAGAGTCTACATCGGCTGATATACCGTAAGACGAACTACAATGAAACATACTCATTAATTTTTATATTTAAGATATTTTATGAAGAATGTCGAGTGTTACGTAAATTTTCAGTAATGTCTTTAAAATTTAGAATGGGTAAATTTTGGAACAGTAAATAATTTTGCCTTTTCAATATTATTTATTTAAATTGTTGAAAAACTTGTCTACCACCACGATTCGAACCCAACACCTCTTGATTAGAGAGTGAGGGTGCTAACCACTACACTACGATGGGAAGAAATTTAACACAACCTGCGTTGCATTTAAACAACCGAGGAAAATCATAAAGCTTTCATGCATAGAGGCATTTTACGTGTTAACCCCACACACTCGAGTTAATGACTAGCATTTCATTCAAATTATCTGGTGCAACGCTGGGCTCCTATAAGTGGTATGGGCGCAAAAATTCCGAGTGGTTGCCATGGAAACGAGGGGAAAGGGGAGGTAAGGAAAGGGGAGGAGGAAAGAGGGGAAAGGGGAAAAATAACAAAATTTTAAGCACAGCTGTGTAAACAATGGGTTTGATAAGGGCGAGTGGTAAGATAAGGAGGATGGTCATAAGGGGAAAATAAATAAATAAAATATAAAATAAATCTAATTTTATATATGTGTGCGTGCGTATGCATCACGCCATGAACTTTAGCGGTCGTTTATTTGCATAGGTGTCAAAAAGAGATAAGGGGAATGGCAAAAAGTTGAGGGTAATGAGGGATGGTAGAATGGGGTAATGGGGCAATGGGATAAAAAGATAAGGGAAAATAGAAATAAATAAAATATAACCTTGGTTAACCTTGGTTTTGCTTCCCCCCGATTGTTCATTCTGACGAAGGTCAAGTTTGTCACTCCACCTTAGACCTACAGTTTAACGTGAAATCCGAACCACTTCCCACCAGCAGCCCAGCGTCTTATCTATCAACCAATTTCTTATTGTGTGGAAGGATGAACAGCTGGGTTTTTGCTGTGCGCCGCCTGCCATCACCGGGTTTGGAACTCGGGGCCGGTGGATTCTTAGTCAGTGATGCTAACCACTACACCACTGAGGCGCAATCCTTCTTATCTTACACCACTCGCCCTTATCAAACCCATTGTTTACACAATCAGACCCATTCTTTACACAGTTGTGTTTACAATTTTACTCTATTCCCCTTTTTTCCTCACCACCTTTTTTTCTATTTCCACACGTTTCCCCTCATCTCACCTACTCTTTTTCTCTCGTTTCCATGGTAACCACTCGGTACTTTTGCGCCCATACTACTCTATACATGGAATATCATGCATGAACACGCACGACTTTTTAACGATGAAGACTGCCTTTGAATGGGAAACCGTTATGTGCTCCCTCGATTTTTTAAATGAATGACAGATCCTATCAACTTTTATCCTGTCGTAGTGTAGTCGTTAACGTCCTCACCTTCTAATCAAGGGGAGTTGGGTTCGAATCCTAGTGGAGATAATTTTTTCATCGTGAAAAAATTGTGCGTGTTCACACATAATATTCCATATTGCTAATTGCTAATCTCTTCACATATTTTGTTACATATCTGTAAGCCTCATGTAATGTAATCTGTAATACACATGGATAGTATCGTTAGGGTTTATTATCTTTTTACCTTTCAGTCTTGCAGGTCATCGACTAACTCCGACTTCTTACATGCATTTTTACGGTGCAACTAAATTCGCTGTAAGGGCGATTACAGAAGGTTTGAGGCAAGAACTTCGAGAAGCCAAGTCTCACATCAGAGCATCGGTGAAATTATTTTAAATGTGTTTTTAGTCTTTTATATTTAGCTTTTAAACAAATACAACTTTTAATTAATGGAAACGTGAAACAATTTCTATGTTCAGTCAATAAAAACGCCTGCAAATATGATGATTTGTTGATAATAAGCGTTTAAGTTCATTTTCATTTGTCTTTTTTTCAGTCAATTAGTCCGGGAATTGTTGAAACGGAATTTCAAATGAGAATGCATAACGACCCAGAAAAGGGAAAGATCTTCTATTCATCTCTTGCTTGTTTGCAACCGAAGGACATTGCATCCACGGTTCTCCATGTGATTTGTTCACCGCCTCACGTCGAGTAGATCGAAATCTTGTTTGTTTCTTTTGAAAAGCCCGTTTTTAGGAGTTATGAACTGACAATCTGTTATTTCAGTCATTATCACGTGAAGCAGTTGCTATCGCCCGTTGCCATCGCAACTGGGTTGCACCATTTCCCCACAAATGAAGCGAAGGCACTGTGGTCGGGATTCATTTTCCGACAGTATTAGTAATAATAATAATATGAGAGTTAGCGCAATGGGACACCTTAGTTGGCCTGAGAGCTATGCCAGTTGTTGTCCCTAGAGCCAATGTTTGCATAATGTCCACAAGTTGCAAAATCTAATTGTCTTCTGTAAATTTTACGTTGAATTTACGAAATATCATTTTCTATATTTAATTTCTAATTTATTTTCTATTTTTTATTTTAACTTTTTGTAATTTTATTGAATAAAAGCAATAAAAAACGGAATAAAATACCATTTTAGTAAATGCAGAGATTCCTACAGTAGACGACCTGGGACCTTTATTTATTCTCTGCTCATTCTTTCTTCTATTTTCACGCTTTTATCCTTCTCTTCTGTACGCACGCACACACTATTTTCTAGCTTTTATCATCGTTAATCGTATGTAATGATTATTTTTGGTCACGATATATACGCATGTTCTTAAAACCAAAACTGTGAGCAGATTTTCCACAATATTAAATTCATTGACAGATGTCTGATAATTACGAATCTAAGCTCCTTTCTGCGGCACAGCGTAGAGTTATATTAATTTTGGACTTTGTCACATGATCATAATTTATTACTCTAATTTGCTCTTAAAAGTTAATTGTATGAATGTTGTTTTTGTCGTTGTTGTTGTTGGTTAGCCGATCAGCCCACCCTGATCGAGCAAGCCGGCGGCACGCAGGTAACCGATCGTCCTCTCTGGAGTGGACCAGAGGTTCAGCGCAGAAGTGATGTTGTTGTGTTCTATGTTGTGATAGAGCGGTACAGTCTATCATAATGTGTTCAGTTGTTTGTGGTGTGTCCTGGCACAGGTGGCAGGTGTCGTCTGTGGAGTTGTCTAGTCTGTGTTTATATGTCTGTAAGTTGGGGTGATGTCCACATCGGAATCGTACTAAGTTAACTCGATCCGATCTGCTCAGGCTGGTCTCTGACCTGTCAATGGATGGCGGCTTCGCACCTAAGACCGCATTCGGACCGAGTCGTCTCAGGGCTTTGTGGGTTAGGTGTGTGTGTGTGTGTATGTGTTTTCTGTACTGTGTGATGTTTGTCGGGCTTGGTATTGAATGGAGTATTTGTTTATAATGTCTCTCTGGTGTTATCTTAACCCTTTCATATCTGATTTTCGTTTACTTTTCGTTCCTTTTTGGAGCGTGAATGTGACCAGCCAAACTAAACCGTTCTACAGGAGCAGAAGATGGTAGTGGTGTGTTATACTTCAGGAAGACCCGTAGAATTCCTGGGTACTGCCTCAGAGATTGGAGAGAATGACTTCCGTCACCCAGATACTGTAAAACTTCCATCTCAGTGGAATCTTGGGTTGCAGAGACATTAGTGGAAGCAGACTCATAACAGAAGAAATCATCTGCACTTCCGTCAGATGCAGCATCACTTAGTTGTTGCTGGGGGGTCTGCTCGCTGAGGCTCTTAACAGCATTAACCAACATTTCTTGAACCCTCTTTTTGACAATGTTAGTATTAAATTTGCCTTTTATTGTCATCCACTTTAACTTGAACAGAGGATTTGAAGACGATGCCAGTATTGATGCTTTACACTCATGCGACGCATCAAGGCACATAAACTTTTCAAACCGCTTAGTGAACCCTACTGTGACTGCATTGAGAAGTGACTGACAATGACGCAATGCCTCCGAATTCAAACGCTCTAGCTTCTTCTCTACAGCTAACAATATTTCTATATTATGGTTAATTAATCTCAATGACACAAGTACAAACGTGTTTAAACGTTGCGCCGTACTGTGTGACGTGACCAGTAGAGTAGTACTGTCATTAAATAAATATTTAATAATATTATTATTTATGTATATTCATAAATATAACTCAGTAGTGTCATATTATAACATCTATTTAAATATTTAAAAATTCTTATTAATGCATCGATGTATCGAAGTATCGATTTTTCGATACATTTAAGAAAATTAACCTTAGCGATACCGATAAATCGATACTTTTGTCAAGTACCTAAAGCGATACCGATACCGATACAAAAGTATCGATCGATACGTATCGGCGATACATGTATCTAGATACTGCCCAGCACTGATTGTACATGTAGTGGCAAGAGTGTTGTGGTTTAGTTGTCGCTGCTGCCATCAATTGTGTTCCCCTCATGTCTAAATATTCCCTAACTTTCAGTATTTTTGTTTCTGTGTGCAGGTGTTCTATTGGTGTTGTTTGAGTACATCCTGTAATGATACGAAGTGCGTTGTTTTGTATTGTCTGTAAGGTGTTTATGTGTGTTTGAGATAATGGGTGCCCAGCATGGGCTAGCATAATCCATAACTGAGCGAATATATTGTTTGTATATGAGTGATGTTGTTTCGTGCTGGTGTCCAAAGTTTGTGCCTGTTAGTACCCTAAACGTGTTAAGTCTTGACGTACATTTGTTTTTAATGTCCTGAATTTGGTTTGCAAAAGATAATGATGTGTTGTATGTGACCCCAAGTATTTTGGTCCTGTGAGTGTGTGGAATGTTGGTGTTGTTTAGCGTAATCTGTGGAGTTATCTGGTGTTCTTTTGTGTTGCTTGTTAGCAAGGTGATTGTTGATTTTGTGGGCGCTACTTTGAGTCTATTGTGTGTGAGCCAGTCTTGTATACTGTTTATGTATGTTTGTAGGTTATTTGTAGTGGTGTCGATGTTGTTGTAGGTGGATGTTAGAGTGATGTCATCTGCATATGATGATAAGGTAAGCTTGTGATCTATGGGTGTTGGAATGTCATGCATGTATAAGTTGAACAGTGTTTGGAGAGAACAGAGCCTTGAGGGACACCGTTCGGAAAAAGCTTGTTTTTGGATGACTTGCCATTAAATGTGACATGTGAGTATCTTCCTGAAAGATAGTTGTTCAGCCACCTTTTGGTGTTATTGTGCATGTTTGTGTTGAGTATTTTGTTGCTAATAGTGTACGTTGAGCTGGTCGTCTGGAGTTGATGCCATCCATGATGTGCTGTGTGAGGTTAGTGGGTAATGTCGTGGTTGAGTGGTGAGGTCTGACTCCATGTTAAGTAGGCGATAGTGGTATGTGTGTCTTGGTGATTTGTAAGATTAGTCTTTCTGTTACTTTGGAAGGTGTTCATAGTAAAGTAATGGGTCTATAGGAAGCTGGTTCTGTTGGATTTTTGTTTGGTTTGAGTAGTGTAATAATTTTACCTTGTTTCCATATGTCAGGAATAATACAGTGTTGGTATGAATATGTGCTGATGTTTGTGAGAGCTAGTATTTCCTGTGGGCCCCAAATGTTTAAGTTGTATGTTAGATATGTTGTCTGGTCCAGTAGCCTTCGAATTCTTAATGTTTTTGATGAGCTTGGTGGTCTGGTCTGTATTGAAGGGTGTAATGGTCGTATCGAGTCTGTAGGTTTTCTTGTGTCTGGCTGTTTGTCTGTCTGCGTGTTTCTGGTTGTCTCTGTTTAAGTGACTTATCTTTGCGTAGTGATTAATTAGAATGTTAGCTTGTTGTATATATGTTGGGATATTATTTTGGCTGCGACAGATAGCTGCGTGTGAGGTGTGAATGCCGCTGTTAGAGTGGGTAATGCTGTTTATAGTCTCGTATAGCCTGAATGTATCTGTGGAGTGGTTTAGTGTTGTTATGAATTCCCTAAATGTTTCTGTTTGTTTTTTTTAAGTTTGTTGTTTATTTCTGTGTTGAGCTGTTGTATCTGCTGTTTTATGGCTTCTGTGTGTGGTGTTTGTGTATGTTTGAGGTTGTTACTTTGCCTTATGAAGTGGGCTATTTCTCTAGTGAATTTGGGTTGTATTTCCTAATGTTGCATTTGGGTATATATTTGTTTGTATTGTATGATTGTAAAATGTAGTAGTGTTATAGTATACCGACAGACAATGAGTGTCCGGCAAAATTCGACTTTCACCGAAGAGGGATTCATGGTACCCCAGGTACCCTCTCTGCTACGCCAAGCGTGGCATCGAATCTTCATTGTTGGTACTCCTTTCGTTTAGCACTACCACCAGTAATACTGATATTAAACAAATGAAACGTATAAAAATGACCTCGCGTGACATTAGAGAGTTTGGGACCAAGTGTCAACCTTAGGAAATGCTTTTTAATAGTTAAAAGTGATATGTTCGTGGTTAAATTTAAGCACAATTTAAATACTTATAATTCCATTCATATTCAAGGTTCGTATTTTTCCTTATAAACAGATTCACCAAAACATCAATTGAAAAGCGTGGATTTATATGCTTGTTATTTCCTGACTGAAAGGGGTACAAATTGAAACAGATTTTTTCGCACCATGAGACGATTCTAAATATTGTTGTTGTTTTTTGTGTGTACCCTGTTATTAATGTTATTCATATGTAGGATAAAAATTATTAAATATCGAGAATAGAATGTTAAAGGCAGTTTTTACTTTTCAGATAAACGATGTTCTTGTTAGGCCCACCGAGCAAAATTCTTAAACATTTCCGAGAATCGTTCATGGATTCTTGAAGGACATCGACTAAACTATTATTTTCGATTTTCTTTTCAGTTCCCCATTTATTTTAAGGGATGGGGGGGAAAGATTTTCTATCTCGTCTGTGAATTTATTTCAAGACATTTTGAAAGTTAATTTTTTTTTTTTTAATTTCATTGATGACAATTATATTATTTTAACTTTGAGAAGATACATGTTTTTTTAATTTTCTGAGATAATTTTAAATAAGGTTAGTTTTTTATTCGATTTATCTGTTTTCTGTTTTGAATTTGATATTTAAATAATGAGAGATTACTTAATTTTGTTATAGCGGAAATTTTGTCAAGCGTTACGGAAAAATATAATTATGTAAACTTGTATATTGTTTCGAGAGTCGCGCAATCCAAGATATAAAGCATAAAATTTCAAGACGATCCACAGTTTTTGGTATTTGACAAATAATTGAAAATTTCGAAGGGTTTCTTTCCACTTGGCGTTTTTCCATTTTTCATAAAAATTCATTCAGTTCAAACTTTCTCAAAATCATCACAATGAAGAGTAATGAAAGAAATATAAGCTCTTTCTTTGATATCGGTTTTAAATAAGATATTTGATATATAGTTGGATCCCACATGGCTCCCATATCTCCTAAACCAATATGAGTAATTATTAAATATTTTATCTTCAGCATTTACCAGTAATCCGAACATCTGTGCAAAATTTCAAGACAATCCATGGTGTTTGGTATTTAACGAAAAATTGAAAATTTCGAAGGGTTTCCACTCGGTGTTTTCCCATTTTTTGACAAAAATTCGATTCGGTTCAAACTTTCCCAAAATCATCACAATGAAGAGTAATGAAAGAAATATAAGCTCTGTCTTTGATATCGATTTTAAATAAGGAGATACAGGCGGAAAATGATAACATTAAATCCCGGGACAAGCGCAGCAAATCCTGGGATTTCTTGAGTTTTACAAAGTATTCTAAAAAAGTTATTTCAAATAGTTTAACATTAATTCACTACTGTATCTAGAAAATACAAACATAAAGACTAGGATGACAAATTTATAATAAAACGAATTACGTTGCGTTGTACAACTCGAATAGTGCCTATAATATGCCCTGTATGATGTTGTGCATTTCACCGTGCAGGAGCGTACCGAAGGGGTGGGGCGACAGAGGCGGTCGCACCCCCCTTGGGCCTTGTGTTGCCAGGTAAAAAATTGAAAACCCGCCAAATTATGCTTAAAAACCAGCCCAAAAACAGCCAAACCAAGCTTTCATAATATATATATATATATATAGTATTAAACCTGCTTGGTGTATACACACACACACACACCTTTGTTTTACTTACTCACACACTAAAAAATTTGCATGTACGGTGACCAATACATGCAATTTTTTTAGTTTACAGTATTTATAATATCTGTGATAAGAATAATTATAGGCCAATAGCACTTGCCAGTATACTTTCTAAAGTGTTAGAATGTCATTTATAATAGAATAAGCACTTAATTGCAGACATATGACAATCAATTTGGCTTTAGAGTGAAACATGATACTGACATGTGTATTTATATGCTAAAGGAAGCCGTCCTAAAGTACAAGATGTCAAACAGCAATTGTATATTCCTGTTTTTTGGATGCATCAAAAGCATTTGAGAGAGTTAACCATCACAAACTTTTCAAGAAAACTCTTGTGTCGAGGGGTACCTAAATATATACTTAGGATACTTGCATTCTGGTATACAGAGCAGACCATGTTTGTAAGATGGAAAAGCACTGTATCACCAGGTTTTAACGTGACTAATGGTGTTAGGCAAGGAGGTATTCTGTATAAATATGGATATGACTTTACCAATGAACTAAAAACTGCACGTACTAGCTGTGTCATTGGAAAGGAAAAAATTAATCATTTAATGTATGCTGATGACCTTGTTCTTCTGTCACCCTCTCCCCATGTGCTGAGAGTACTATTAGAAGTATGTGAACAATATGGTATAGAAAATGACATCACCTATAATGGGACAAAGACTTGTATTTTGATTTTTAGGTGTAATCTACTGAAACATGTATCATGTGGGTCTTTTGAAATGAATGGTCAGACTATATCTGTCAAAGTCACATGTAAATACTTAGGTCATGTAAATACTCACGAGCTGCGAGATGAACTTGATATTGAGAGGCAACGTAAAAAGCTGTATGTACAGGGTAACATGCTAGTAAGAAAATTTGGTATGCGTTGAGAATCATTTAAAATTTATTTTTAGAACTTACTGCACTGCATTGTATACATCCCATCTGTGGTGGAATTATACAAAAACTGCTATGAATAAACTCTCTGTTGCTTATAATAATATTTTTCGTATGCTATGTAGTGAACCAAAATGGTGCAGTGCCAGTTTTATGTTTACTACGCGTAACCTACCTACCAGCCAAATGTTAATCCGGAAGAATATATATAATTTCATTACTAAGGTCCAAAACAGGTCTAATGTGTTATTATACAATGCCCTGTCTTCAGATTCTGTGTACCTCTCACCTATATGGCAGTCTTGGTTCAGACAACTGTTGGTTTACAATACTTTAGTTTTGTAGTGTAGCAAAGATTATATATGAATATTAAGTTGTGTTATAATAAGTGTTATAGTATAGCAAGTGGCTATATTATAATAAGTGTTATAGTATAGCAAGTGGCTATATTATAATAAGTGTTATAGTATAGCAAGTGGCTATATTATAATAAGTGTTATAGTATAGCAAGTGGCTATATTATAATAAGTGTTATAGTATAGCAAGTGGCTATATTATAATAAGTGTTATAAGATATCTCATGTAATAACAATATACATAAAATTGTCAGATAATTAATCAAATAGTATGCCAGTATGCTAGGTTAAGTGGCTATGTTGGCCTTATTTTTATATTATTTTTGTATTAAGTTCAATGTATACGTAAGATTGTACTTGTATGTTAGGTTAAGTGGCTATGGATTGTGAATGATCCGCAATAAAGATGTTTTGTTTGTATTTGCATCATATATTTGTTGAATATTCAAACTTTCCGCTATTAGTCAAAAATTCGTCAACCCGCGACTGTAGATTTTTACCCGCCAATTAGTCTTAAAACCAGCCCAATCTGGCGAGAAAACTGCGAACTTGACAACTGTCCAATTTAAGTGTCCAATTTAAGTGGCTTTGCTACTCAAAAAGGTAAAAGTGGATTTTTTTTTGCAAATTCTGCCCGATTTTCTCTACAAGTGAAGTTGGAGAGGTCATTCTCCAATCTGAGAAGACTGGAAATCTGGTTACGAGTACAGTATAAAGGAAGACAGGTTGTCTGGTTTGACTCTAATGGCGATGAGCGGAGACAAAGTAAGTCTGGATGATGCGCCTGCAATACTTGATAGGTCCACAAGAAAAAAAGCTAGAAGACTTAATCTGTTGCTAGAATAGTCATCATGTAGACAGCCCATATCTGTTTCCCCAACTTGTTGCTTTTCTCTCAGTTGTACTGTCTTGTGCACAATGAAAGCTCAAAAATGTTTCAGTATTCTCTATGTTAAATCCTATCTGTACACACATATTAATGTAACTATCATTTTTGACTCAGTATTTTTCGCATGAAAAATGTGTGGTAAATCTATTCATTTATCTAATTTAGTTTACACTTGCTGTAAATAAAGCTTTGTTAATACATGAATATTGGTTCTAGTAAATGTTTATGTATATACATATTCGTATGGTACACATACACATTTGTTTTAATTACTCACACGCCCCCCCACTTGACCAAATCCTGGGTACGCCCCTGTGCATATGTAATATGACTGGTACTGTTGATGATTGACTCGGACTGAAAGCCAGTCATTTGATTTCCCTGAATCGAACATTTTGTGTTTTAGTGGATTTCAATTTCGGTTATTATTTTCAGTTCAGTGGCACATCATTTGCTGTTGATAATTTTTTTACTAAAAATTAGTTAGAAGTATATAAAAGGTATTGTGTTCTTATAAGTTACACTATAATATAATTAATTTTTGTTGAACTGCAAAACTGCCAATTAGCATTGTAGGCAGAGCCGCCTGAGCTATATACCTATTTATGTTTCTGCAGTGTTTGAAACTTGGCCTAGACTCTATCCTTTATTATATTTATCATTATTGTGTTAAAATATTTATATATTTATATTTAATATTAACTAACTAAACTAGATTTATCTAATACTTAAACATTTTAACACTTTATCATCATTATTTTTTAATAATTAAAGAGCGAGCGATATCTGGCATGTATTGCTCTTGATAATATACATATTTACAATAAACCCGGAAATTCTGGGATCCCGGGATGCTGGCCGATTTTGTCCCCGAAAACCGGGATAGTGAAAACCCCTGAATACGAGAAACCCTAATACCCAGCTAATAACATCATGTAGATACAATGTTGTCACAAGGTTGCATTTTAGCACAGTGACGTAGATACAACGTAAAATTTGTGTGGTCTCAGTTACGTCTTCACAACATTGTGATATGTAAACTTTACGTAGATACAATGTTGTCTCAACGTCTCAAGGATAGAATTTGGTCCAACAAAGACGCCCTATTTGAAGAAGTAATATACCGTATGTAACTTCGTTACAATTTTGTAACAAAGAATAATGTAATAGGAAACTATATGCTATGTATGTAAAACCTTACGTGCAGACAACGTCCATATGTACTACAGTACAAAAAATTACGTCAAAAGTTTACTTGTACTTCAAGTGTACACAGTGTCATTATGCAATACAACATTTAAGTCTTACGTTGTGACAACGTCAGTACAACGTCAATTTCTGACATAATCAAGATTCAACTAGGATACAACGTTGTATTTATGTAGTGTGTTTGCTGAGTATTTAATATATGGTTGGGTAAAGATGGGAAAATGTCCCATATCTCCTAAACTAATTGAGTAGTTATTAAATACTTTACATTTAGCAACTTTTTAGTAATCCGAACAACTGTGCAAAATTTCAAGACAATCCATAGTGTTTGGTATTTGACAAAAAGTTGAAAATTTCGAAGGGATCCGACTTGGCGTTTTCCCATTTTTCGACAAAAATTCGATTCCGTTCATACTTTCCCAAAATCATCAAAATGAAGATTAATGTAAGAAATATAAGTACTCTCTTTGATACCAATTTTAAATAAGGAAATATTCGATATATGGTTGGGTAAAAATGGGAAAATATCCATATCTCCTAAACTAATTTCGACCACATCTTTTAAAAATACCTTTTATTCTTTAATTAGTACTTCTCAACTTTATGTTAATCCCTCTTAACTATTTTCGTCTTTTTGCCTTTTCCCTCATTCACTGACGAGGTATACTATTGAATACATGAAAGAACTTGAAACTCTCTTACATTTTCCTCGTGGTTATGCATCATAAATATGTGTATACATATAACCTCGTAACCTCGTAGCAGTTCTGTGCGTTGGTCTCTTCACACGAAGGTCAAGCTAGTGGCCCCACCTCTAGGCCTGGCTTGGTAGAGGAACGAGTTGCTCTCGCGATCTCCATCGCACATATCCACGCACACCCGGCTCATCTGGTACTAGCCCTAAGCCATGTATCTAGTCTACCTTTGAATGTTTCAACTTTGACCCCTGTGACATTCCTGAGGTCCTTTGGAAGCTAGTTAAAAAATGAGTACCCAGATTTAGTAAGCGCAGCGAACGATGCGCTCCTTCCATTTGGATTACATATCTGTGTGAGGTTTCTTTTTCTGCTATGATAGGTATTAAAACCAAGAATCGAAATAAACTGAACTTGGAACCCGGACCTTCGAATCATTGTATCACAAAGTGTCAAACCAAGATTTTCAGAAATTATGAAGCACACACAGTCAGTCACATTGTTCTCATTAAATTATATTGGTAAGTATACGTATCTTCACCTTATCGTATTTCTGTTGTATACTATTAACTTATTAGTAAATAATGAAAGGATATATATATATATATATATATATATATATATAATCTTCATGTTCATTAGGGGTGCGTGTTATTTATTTTTGGAGACCACTGGTTTAGATACAGGATTGTTGCATCGCGCAATGGTGCAGGTTGTGTTGTTGTTGCAAGGTTTAAAAAGAAGACCATAAATAGTGCCCCTTTTTTATCTTAATTTTATGCTACTGAAGCCTAAAGTAGGCCCACATCGAGTCAACAACCCTGAGGTAGGACCTAATGGAACCTCCAAGTCCGTAAGGTTTGTTTTAGTCTAGCTTAACTTTTGCTATAAGTTAAAGTAGCCCTTCAGAGCTTGGCCGTTCAAGGCTCAGCTGGGATTCTGAACCCAATAAAAAAAATAAAATAACAAGAAAAATTTAATTATTACAAATGTAATGAAACCAGCATAAGATTTATGTTAGGTTTAGACTGGGATATCCTGCTTGCAGAGAAAGATGCTGAAGAAGCATAGATTCTTTTTAAGAATGTCCATAAAGACTGTGTTGATGCAAATGTACCAAAATACAGAAACAATATTACAAAAATAAATCTTATGGTTTAATAGAGAAGCAGTTGAGGCGGTTAAGGACAAAGACTGTGTTTAGCAAAGATTTAAACTTTGTAAGTCTAGAAGATATTACAAAGAATATGTTCAACAAAAAGATAAATCAGCAAGAATTATAAAAAGAATAAAATGTAAATTTGAAAAAGTTCTTGTAAAAGATATGAGGACCAACAAGAGAGCATTTTATAAATATACAAACAGAAAAAAAATAATATAAAAAACAGTCAACAGGGTAGTCAACAGCAATGGGAACTTGACGCAGAACAGTAAAGAAACTGCAGAAGTACTAAATGATTATTTTGTATCTATGTTTAAAGGAGAGTTGAATAAAGGTGTTCTGATTTCCAGTGAGGCAGCACAGTCTTTGTTCGGAACAGATGCAGATATTCCACTACATAATGCAGGCCCGTAACATCGGGCGAGGGTCGAAAGGAACGATCCACTCCTTGACAGTAAAGGTCCACTTTTGTAACTATAGTTGTAACTAGAGCCCAGATGTTTAGGTAAAATGCCATAAATGCCTTTTTTTGGTCTATTTTTGCGTTTCCAGGAAAAAGTGCCTTTTCGTTATAAGGTGCCCAATTTTAATTTTTTGTAATTATTTTCTAGTATTATTCCATTACTCAAATTAAACAGGTAAAGGATGGGCAGGGAGTGGTCTTAAAGGATCAGAATAAAATCATGGATAGATGGAAGAGTTATTTTGAACATCTGTTAAATGAGGAAAACCCAAGGGTTATTTTTGAAGATGGTGTCCCAAATCAAGGGTTAACTTCAGGAGTGAGTAGGGAGGAGGTGAAGGTGGCGTTGAAAGGAATGAAGAAGGGGAAGGCATTGGGACCGGATGGGATACCAGTGGAGGCGTGGAATTGTTTGGGAGATGAGGGCATAGATCTATTGTGGGATCTGATGCAGAAGATATATGAACAAGAGGAAATGCCGGAGGAGTGGGGGATAGTACACTCGTACCTATCTACAAAGAGAAGGGGGCCATCCAGGATTGTGGAAATTATAGGGGAATAAAGCTTATGTCACACACGATGAAGGTTTGGGAAAGGATTATAGAGAAAAGGTTCAGAGAAGAGACAACCGTGGGGGAAGAGCAGTTGGGTTTTATGCCAGGTAGGGGAACAACTGATGCGATTTTTGCACTGAGGCAGTTGATGGAGAAACACCGTGAGCGACAAAAGGGACTGCACATGGTTTTCATCGACCTAGAGAAAGCATATGATAGAGTGCCACGCCAGGAGGTTTGGAGGTGTATGAGAGAGAAAGGTGTGCCGGAGAAGTACGTTAGGTTGGTGCAAAGTATGTATGAAGGAGCAAGGACCCAGGTTAGGAGTAGTGTAGGTGTAACGGAATGGTTCCCCGTGAGGGTTGGTCTACATCAGGGATCTTCTTTGAGCCCGTACCTTTTGTTTTGATTATGGATGTGTTGGCCCAGGGGATAAAAGATCAATCCCCTTGGTGTATGCTCTTTGCAGACGATATTGTTCTGTGCAGCAACAGGAGAGAAGTAGTAGAAAGAAAATTGGAGGAATGGAGGAGGGCTTTTGAAGACAGAGGGTTGAAAATCAGCAGAAAGAAAACGGAGTACCTGAGTATGAGAATAAAAACCCACTCTAATAGACAGAGTTTATTTCCACGACAGTTTCGACGCCCACTGGCATCCTCCTCGGGTGTTGCTTCCGCGTCCGATCCAGCGATTTGGAAAACGTCCATTTAGATAATCCTGAACAATTTTGGCATAGTGACAAGGAGCACCATCATGTTGATAGACGACGGTACTAACAATCCTATCCCCAATCAGCTGAGGTTCAAGGAATTGCTGCAACATGTCCAGATAAATAAGCCCCGTAACTGTAGCTTCAGCAAAGAAAAAAGGACCATAAACCTTAGATTTTGTTAAACCCATCCAGACATTAACTTTAGGTGAGTCTCTTTCCCAATTTTGGACGAAATCATTCGGTCTTTCATCTGCCCAAATTCGACAGTTATGGCGATTTACTTTTCCACACGTATGGAAAGTGGCTTCATCACTAAAGAGAATGTTTCATTTGTGTTTCTGTATCCACCCGAGGAGGATGCCAGTGGGCGTCGAAACTGTCGTGGAAATAAACTCTGTCTATTAGAGTGGGTTTTTATTCTCATATTTTGACCTTCACGTAAAAAAGTGAAGTTTTTTGCATGGAGTACCTGAGGTTCTACGAAAATCAAGACTCAGAAATTAGTTTAGAGGGAGCGAGGTTAAAGAGAGTAAGTAAGTTTACGTACTTGGGATCGACAGTGGCTGAGGACGGTGAGCTGGACACAGAAATAACACACAGAGTGCAATCTGGTTGGAAAAATTGGAAGAAAGTTTCAGGGGTGTTGTGTGACCGAAGAATAGGCGCAAGGGTTAAGGGAAAAGTGTATAAGACTGTGGTAAGACCGGCTATGATGTATGGGGCTGAGTCTTGGGCTATAAAGAAAGATCATGAGAAAAGACTAGATGTAACGGAGATGAGAATGCTGAGATGGATGTGCGGAGTGACAAGGTTGGATAGAGTAAGGAATGAAAGGATAAGGGGCACAACAAAGGTTGGAGAAATCTCGAGGAAGATACAAGAAAGTAGACTGAAATGGTATGGACATGTGATGAGAGGGGACGAAGATTATGTGGGTAAGAGAACGATGAATATGGAGGTGCATGGCAGGAGAAAGAGAGGCAGACCGAAGCGAAGGTGGATGGAGAAGGTGAGGGACGATTTCAGGGAGAAGGGTTTGTCGGGGGAAGAAGCCCAGGACCGGGCTGTGTGGAGGAGGCTGGTCAGAAACGCCGACCCCGCATAGAGGCGGGAACGGGCGAAGAGAAAGAAGAAGATTCCATTAGAATCCAAAAATAGGCCTACCAGTTTCTTATATACAGGGTGTACATAAAGTCAGGATCTACTTTTGTGAAGCACTTGGAAATTATATGGAATTCAATCATAAAATGATAAAGTGGTAACATTTATTAAATAATTAAGAGTAGAACTCGACGTGACGCCCATCAGTATCCCTGCACAGCTCAAATCGTTCCGCAGCATTTCTAAACACATTCTGGAGCATTTGCGGGGTTATGTTATCTGCAGCAGTTCGTATACGTGTACGTAAGTTTTCAAGACTCGTAATCTTCGTCTGATAGACGTGCGATTTGATAAAGCCCCATGCAAAGAAATCTAAAGGGGTTAAATCTGGTGATCTCGCTGGCCAAGGTCTGTTGCTTCCGCGTCCGATCCAGCGATTTGGAAAACGTCCATTTAGATAATCCTGAACAATTTTGGCATAGTGACAAGGAGCACCATCATGTTGATAGACGACGGTACTAACAATCCTATCCCCAATCAGCTGAGGTTCAAGGAATTGCTGCAACATGTCCAGATAAATAAGCCCCGTAACTGTAGCTTCAGCAAAGAAAAAAGGACCATAAACCTTAGATTTTGTTAAACCCATCCAGACATTAACTTTAGGTGAGTCTCTTTCCCAATTTTGGACGAAATCATTCGGTCTTTCATCTGCCCAAATTCGACAGTTATGGCGATTTACTTTTCCACACGTATGGAAAGTGGCTTCATCACTAAAGAGAATGTTGTCCATTAAATTATCACTCCAGATTTGTTCTACGAGATCAGCACACACAGCACTTCGTCGAGGGAAATATTCCTCATGTAAATCATGTAAAACCTGCAAATGATAGCTTTTCTTCTGCAAATTAACTTTCAGAATTTTGTGCACAGATGACGTCGGGAGGCCGAGTCTGTGTGATGCAGCACGAACGGACGTACGTGGCTCCTCAGTGATAATTCCGCGTACTGCATTCACGGTAAGATCTGACATACACGGTCGTCCTGATCTTGCTTCATCATTTACAGATCCCGTTCGTTTAAATTTGTTCACCAATTTTCGTATTGTCTTGTCTATTGGCCCCGGCTTATGAAATCTCCTTCTAAACTTCTCTCTGATGTCATTGTATTTCTTTCCCTCGATTCGCCAAATTACTATTGCCACACGCTCTTCTGTATTCATTCTAAGGGCTTCTGAAAAGAAAAATAGAAAAAAATAATTATTTCACAAAAATAGATCCCGACTTTATGTACACCCTGTATATATATAAACATTTAGGGAATTCATAACAACACTAAACCAATCCACAGATACATCTAGGCTATACAAGACTATAAACAGCATTACCCACTCTAACAGCGGCATTCACACCTCACACGCGGCTATCTGTCGCAGCCAAAATACTGTCCCAACATATACACAACAAGCTAACATTCTAGTTAATCACTACGCAAAGATAAGTCACTTAAACAGAGACAACAACCAGAAACACGCAGACAGACAAACAGACAGACACAAGGAAACCTACAGGCTCGACACTGCCATTACACCCTTCAATACAGAACAGACCACCAAGATCATTAAAAACATTAAGAATTCGAAGGCTACTGGACCAGACAATATATCTAACATACACAACATATTTAACATACACCTTAAACACTTGGGCCCACAGGGAATACTAACTCTCACAAACATCAGCACATATTCATACCAACAGTGTATTATTCCTGACATATGGAAACAAGGTAAAATTATTACACTACTCAAACCAAACAAAAAGCCAACAGAACCAATTTCCCATAGACCCATTACTTTACTATGCACACCTTCCAAAGTAACAGAAAGACTAATCTTACAAATCACGAACCCACACATTCCACTATCGCCTACTCAACATGAATTCAAACCTCACCACTCAACCACGACATTACTCATTAACCTCACGCAGCACATCATGGATGGCATCAACTCCAGACGACCAGCTCAACGTACACTATTAGCAACAATAGACATTAGTAAAGCATTTGATGCTATCCCACGCTGCCCTCTCATAAACAAAATACTCAACACAAACATGCACAATAACACCAAAAGGTGGCTGAGCAACTATCTTTCAGGAAGATACAGGTCACATTTAATGGCAAGTCATCTAAAAACAAGCTTTTTCCGAATGGGGTCCCTCAAGGCTCTGTTCTCTCACAAACACTGTTCAACTTATACATGCATGACATTCCAACACCCATAGATAACAAGCTTACCTTATCATCATATGCAGATGACATCACTCTAACATCCATCCACAACAACATCGACACCACTACAAATAACCTACAAACATACATAAATAGTATACAAGACTGGCTCACACAATAGACTCAAAGTAGCGCCTACAAAATCAACCATCACCTTCCTAACAAGCAACACAAAAGAACACCAGATAATTCCACAGATTACACTGAACAACACCATTCCACACACTCACCGGACCAAAATACTTTGGGTCACATACACCACATCATTATCTTTTGCAAACCACATTCAGGGACATTAAAACCAAATGTACGTCAAGACTTAACACGTTTAGGGTACTAACCAGTGGTGTAGTGCTGTGGGAACGCGTGGGAACGGCGTTCCCTTACTTTTTTGGTAGACGGAACGGCGTTCCCTCACTATTTCAAATAAATTCGAACTTACAAATCTCTAACATCATGAAATTTTAATTCCCCCCTAGAAGAAATATGAGAAAGAATCATTAGCTGTTTCATTTCTTTTGGCTTCGACTGAGGCAATGCTAGCCTATAAAGATCTGGTGAAACAGTCACCACGGCGTACCAGTTGTTAACTTTTTTTTAGTTAATCATTCCAGTTGTTAGCTATTTTTATTGATCGTACTGGATGTCGTATATCTAATGACACTGGAAATACTGCATCTTCAACCTTGGAATATATCCTAATATCCAGTGCATATGACCTCAAAATATCCCTGAAATTGGTCAGATTTCAAAAGATTTCCCGGGGGGCTTACAGTACCCCCGGACCCCTAGCTGTATGGGCTCGCCGCGCTCGCCAGTGTCCCCACCGCATCTGAGTAACACTTTCAAAATGCGTTCCCTCACTTCTTTATTTAGCACTACACCACTGGTACTAACAGGCACAAACTTTGGACACCAGCACGAAACAACATCACTCATATACAAACAATATATTCGCTCAGTTATGGACTATCCTAGCCCATGCTGGGCACCCATTATCTGAAACACACACATAAACACCTTACAGACAATACAAAACAACGCACTTCGTATCATTACAGGATGTACGGGGCTCCAATAAACCTTAGCTTCTCCGCCTATGGCCTAAACTATTAGAGGTACAGTAAAACTAAACATACCTTACAAAAGAGAATTTAATCCTGCATTTAATGAGAAACAATTAAAACTTGGTGTTCCTGCAATTGGCTTCCAAGACAGCCTGAATTCGCTTTGGGTAGCTTTCCAAAAGTGACGTGAATAGATCTTGATCGTTACGCAAATTTGCTAAACTAGTTTCACTGTGTTGCGTCATTGTATCCTTTGAAAATCGATTTGCTGCAGGTTCTTGAAACAAGAGACATTCAACCTTGTCCTTTATAACTGATCCAGTGTGTTCACAGACGTTCAGGTCAGGAGAATTTCCTGGCCATTCTTCATTTCCAAAGAAATCGATCTCATGGTTCCGCAACAACTGTTGAGTGGCTAATGCTTTAAAGCAGGGGGCCTCATCGTGCAGAAGTGTGACCTGATCGACATCCATAACATTGTTTGGGTTTCTTAGAAAAGGAATGACATGCTTGGATAGAATAATATCACGAAAATACTGTCCATCCCAACTCTGACCATTTGGCTTCAGCACCCACATGAGCTTCTTTGCAGTGAACAAAACAAATACACCGACACAGTCTGGACTTTTTAATAATTCGCGATAATGTTCATTGTCATCGATTTCATCTGGTGTTGTGGCCCACATTCGATCATTTTGGTAGTTAGGCCGACGTGTTACGTAAACAAAAAAATAAAAATCATCGGAGACAGCTAAATGCATGAAATCATCCACATCCCAATCTTCAAGATAATGGGCAAACCACATTCTGTCATCGATGTTAAGTTGAGTTTTTCTTGGCTTTGGAAGTTCATGCCAAGGCTTTAAACCTTGCCTATGACGGTACAGTCGAATGATCTCACCACTAACGATCTTTCCTCTCAACACTTCGATCTCTCTAAAAAGTTTAGCACAGCTGTTTTTCCGCTTACGCGTACTGCTTTCAATGATGTCCTTTGTTTTCTGAGAGAGTGGCAAATTTGGGCGCCCAGATTTGGTTGTATCCATTTCACATTCATCCAAAGTTTTATTCCAATTTCCCGAAATGTTATTGCTCGTATGCGATCTATCACACGTTGCCTCTCCGAATCACCAATTAATTGAGAAGCCATTATATTATCACTTTATCAGCTAGAGTAATTTTAATACCTGCAATAAATAAAGAATTTTATATATTTTTATAATCACTAAAAACTATTTCGATATAAGTAAACATGTAAGCTGCAAATGGGGGGGGGGGGGCTAAGGTTTTTTGGAACCTCTTACTCAAACAACACCAATAGAACACCTGCACACAGAAACAAAAATACTGAAAGTTAGGGAACATTTAGACATGAGAGGAACACAATTCATGGCAGCAACGACAACTAACGCACAACACCCTTGCCACTATATGTGCAATCATGCACCAACACCTCGCACCATTAAGGTGACACCAGAGAGACATTATAACCAAATACTCCATTCCATACCACGCCCCACAGACATCACACAATACATAAAACACATACACACACACACACACACCTAACCAAAAAGCAGTGACACGACTCGGTCCGAATGCGGTCCTAGGTGGGAAGCCACCACCCACTGACAGGTCAGAGATCAGCCTGAGCAGATCGGATCGAGTTAACTTAGCACGATTCCGAAGTGGACATCACCCCAACTTACAGACATATAAACACAGACTAGACAACTCCACAGACGACACCTGCCACCTGTGCCGGGACACACCACAAACAATTGAACACATTATGACAGACTGTACCACTCTAGCACAACATAGAACACAACACAATATCACAAGTGCGCTAAACCTCTGGACCTGCGTGCCGCCGGCTTGCTCGATCAGGGTTGGCTGATCGGCTAACCAACCACAAACAACAACAACACTTGCATTTTTTTTTTTTTCATTTTTTTTTAAACATCACAAACTGCCCTAAACTACTCTAAACCCCCTCCGCAGTGACTAGGGACTGATTGAAGATTGATCAGGTCCCATGGCCTTGAATTCATTTAATCGTTTTAATAATTTACACACCTCATTTACATTTACTTCCAAATCCGAAATTTCAGTTAATCTATATATATGTACTATAATACAAATAGATAGACATATAGATTAACTGAAATTTCGGATTTGGAAGTAAATGAAAATGAGGTGTGTAAATTATTAAAATGATTAAATGAATTTAAGGCCATGGGACCTGATAATATCCACCGGAAGATGCTGAAAATAGCAGCGGATCAGTTAGCAAAGCCTTTGATGACAATTTTCAATAAGTCTCTTCCCAGATTGCCATATGATTGGAGGTCTGTGCTTTTTCAAATTTTTCGACAAAAATTTGATGTTGCTCAAACTTTCCAAATGTCATCACAATGGAGAGTAATGCAAGAAATATAAATGTTTTCATTGATATAGATTTTAAATAAATAAATTTTCGGTATATCTTTGGGTAAAGATTGGAAAAATCCCATAATTCCTAAACTAATTGCAGTAATAATTAAATATTATATATTTAAGACCTTTATATTAATCATATCTTTTGTGCAAAATCTCTACAGAATTCATACAGTTTGGTATTTGAAGAAAAAATGAAAATTTCGAAGGCTTTCGACTGTGCGTTTTCCCATTTTTCGAGAAAATTTGATCTTGCTCAAACTTTGCAAATGTCAACAGAATGGATAGTAATGACAGTAAAATAAAGGCTTTCATTGATATTGATTTTAAATAAAGAGATATTCGATATATGGTAGACTAAAGATTCGAAAATGTTCCATAACATCTAAACAAATTGTTGTACTTATTAATATTTTATATTTAAGACATTTATATTAATCCTATATACTGTGCAGAGTTTCTGCAGAATTCATAGTGTTTAGTATTTGAAGAAAAATTGAAAATTTCGAAGGCTTTCGACTGTACGTCTTCACAATTTTCGACAAAAATTTGATGTTGCTCAAACTTTCCAAATATCATCACAATGGAGAGTAATGAAAGAAATAAAAAGGCTTTAATTGATATCGATTTTAAATAAAGAGATATTCGATATATGGTAGAGTAAAGATTGGAAAATGTCACATTACTCCAAAACTATTTGTTGTAAATATTAAATATTTTATATTTAAGACATTTATATTAATCTTATCTTCTGCGCAAAATTTCTACAAAATTCAGAGTGTTTGGTATTTAAATAAAAATTGAAAATTTCGAAGGCTTTCAACTGTGCATTTTCCAATTTTTCGATAAAAATTTGATGTTCCTCAAACTTTCCAAATATCATCACAATGGAGAGTAATGAAAGAAATATAAAGGCTTTCATTGATATCGATTTTAAATAAATAGATTTTCGATACACGGTAGAGTAAAGATTGGAAAAATCCCATAATTCGAAAACTAATTGCAGTAATAATTAAATATTTTATATTTAAGTCCTTTATATTAATCCTATCTTTTGTGGAAAATTTCTACAGAATTCATACAGTTTGGTATTTGAAGGAAAAATGAAAATTTCAAAGCCTTTCGACTGTGCGTTTTCCCATTTTTCGAGAAAATTTTATCTTGCTCAAACTTTGCAAATGTCAACAGAATGGAGAGTAATGAAAGTAAAATAAAGGCTTTCATTGATATCGATTTTAAATAAAGAGATATTCGATATATGGTAGACTAAAGATTAAAAAATCCCATAATTCCTAAACTAATTGCAGTAATAATTACATATTTTATATTTAAGTCCTTTATATTCATCCTATCTTTTGTGCAAAATTTCTACAGAATTCATACAGTTTGTTATTTGAAGGAAAAATGAAAATTTCGAAGGCTTTCGACTGTGCATTTTCACATTTTTCGATAAAAATTTAATGTTGCTCAAACTTTCCAAATATCATCACAATGGAGAGGAATGAAAGATATATAAAGGCTTTCACTTTCATTGATATCGATTTTAAATAAATAGATTTTCGATATATTTTAGAGTAACGATTGGAAAAATCCCATAATTCCTAAACTAATTGCAGTAATAATTAAATATTTTATTTTTAAAACCTTCATATTAATCTTATCTTTTGTGCAAAAATTTCTACAGAATTCATACAACTTGGTATTTGAAGGAAAAATGAAAATTTGGAAGCCTTTCGACTGTGAGTTTTACCATTTTTCGAGAAAATTTGATCTTGCTCAAACTTTGCAAATGTCAACAGAGTGGAGAGTAATGAAAGAAATATAAAGTCTTTCATTGATATCGATTTTAAATAAAGAGATATTCGAAATATGGTAGAATAAAGATTCGAAAATGTCCCATAACATCTAAACAAATTGTTGTAATTATTAAATATTTTATATTTAATACATTTATATTAATCCTATATACTGTGCAGAATTTCTGCAGAATTCATAGTGTTTGGTATTTAAAAAAAAATTGAAAATTTCCAAGGCTTTCGACTGTATGTTTTGATGTTTTTCGACAAAAATTTGTTGTTGCTCAAACTTTCCAAATATCATCACAATGGAGAGTAATCACAGAAATATAAAGGCTTTAATTGATATCGATTTTAAATAAAGAGATTTTCAATATATGGTAGAGTAAAGATTGGAAAATGTCACTTTACTCCTAAACTATTTGTTGTAATTATTAAATATTTTATATTTAAGACCTTTATATTAATCCTATCTTCCGTACAAAATTTCTACAGAATTCATAGTGTTTGGTATTTAAAGAAAAATTGAAAATTTCGAAGGCTTTCGACTGTGCATTTTCCCATTTTTCGATAAAAATTTGATATAGCTCAAACTTTCGAAATATCATCACAATGGAGAGTAATGAAAGAAATATAAAGGCTTTAATATTTATCGATTTTAAATAAAGAGATTTTCGATATATGGTAGAGTAAAGATTGGAAAAATCACATTACTCCTAAACTATTTGTTGTAATTATTAAATATTTTATATTTAAGACCTTTAAATTAATCCTATCTTTCGAGCAAAATTTCTACAAAATTCATACAGTTTGGTATTTCAAGGAAAAATGAAAATTTCCAAGCCATTCGACTGTGCGTTTTCCTATTTTTCGAGAAAATTTGATCTTGCTCAAACTTTGCAAATGTCAACAGAATTGAGAGTAATGAAAGTAAAATACAGGCTTTAATTGATATCGATTTTAAATAAAGAGATATTCGATATATGGTAGACTAAAGATTCGAAAATATCCAATAACTCCTAAAAATTGTTGTAATTATTAAATATTTTTTATTTAAGACATTTTATATTATCTTATATACTGTGCACAATTTCTGCAGAATTCATCGAGTTTGGTATTTGAAGAAAAAGTGAAAATTTCGAAGGCTTTCGCTGCGTTTTCAATTTTTCGACATAAATTTGCTGTTGCTCAAACTTTCAAAATATCATCACAATATAGAGTAATGAAAGAAATATAAAGTATTTCATTGATATCGATTTTAAATAAATAGATATTCGATATATGACAGACTAAAGATTCGAAAAATCCCATAATTCCTAAACTAATTGCAGTAATAATTAAATATTTTATATTTAAGACTTTTATATTAAACATATTTTTTGTGCAAAATATCTACAGAATTCATACAGTTTGGTATTTGAAGAAAAAATGAAAATTTCGAAAGCTTTCGACTGCGTTTTCCTATTTTTCGAGAAATTTGATGTTGCTCAAACTTTGAAAATGTCAACAGAATGGAGAGAAATGAAAGGAAAATAAAGGCTTTCATTGATATCGATTTTAAATAAAGAGATATTCGATATATGGTAGACTAAAGGTTCGAAAATGTCCAATAACTCCTAAACAAATTGTTGTAATTATTAAATATTTTATATTTAAGATATTTATATTAATCCTGTATACTGTGCAAAATTTCTGCACAATTCATACAGTTTGGTATTTGAAGAAAAAGTGAAAATTTCCGAGGCTTTCGACTGTGCGTTTTCAAATTTTTCGACACAAATTTGACTTTGCTCAACCTTTCCAAATATCATCACAATGGAGAGTAATGAAAGAAATATAAAGGCTTTCATTGATATCGATTTTAAATAAATAGATTTTCGATATATCTTAGAGTAAAGATTGCAAAAATCCCATAATTCCTAAACTAATTCCAGTAATAATTAAATATTTTATATTTAAGACCTTTATATTAATCCTACCTTTTGTGCAAAATTTCTATAGAATTCATACAGTTTGGTATCTGAAGGAAAAATTAAAATTTCGAAGCCTTTCGATTGTGCATTTTCCCATTTATCGAGAAAATTTGATGTTGCTCAAACTTTGAAAATGTCAACATAATGGAGAGTAATGAAAGTAATATAAAGGCTTTCATTGATATCGATTTTAAATAAAGAGATATTCGATATATGGTAGACTAAATTCGAAAATGTCCAATAACTCCTAAACAAATTGTTGTAATTATTAAATATTTTATATTTAAGACATTTATATTAATCCTATGTACTGTGCACAATTTCCGCAGAATTCATCGAGTTTGGTATTTGAAGAAAAAGTGAAAATTTCGAAGGCTTTCGATTGTACGTTTTCAAATTTTTCGACATAAATTTGTTGTTGCTCAAACTTTCCAAATATCATCACAATGGAGAGTAATGAAAGAAATATAGTCTTTCGTTGATATCGATTTTAAATAAATAGATATTCGATATATGGTAGACTAAAGATTCGAAAATGTCCGATAACATCTAAACAAATTGTTGTAATTATTAAATATTTTATATTTAATACATTTATATTAATCCTATATACTGTGCAGAATTTCTGCAAAATTCATAGTGTTTGGTATTTAAAAAAAATTGAAAATTTCCAAGGCTTTCGACTGTATGTTTTGATGTTTTTCTACAAAAATTTGTTGTTGCTCAAACTTTCCAAATATCATCACAATGGAGAGTAATCACAGAAATATAAAGGCTTTAATTGATATCGATTTTAAATAAAGAGATTTTCAATATATGGTAGAGTAAAGATTGGAAAATGTCACTTTACTCCTAAACTATTTGTTGTAATTATTAAATATTTTATATTTAAGACCTTTATATTAATCCTATCTTCCGTACAAAATTTCTACAGAATTCATAGTGTTTGGTATTTAAGAAAAATTGAAAATTTCGAGGCTTTCGACTGTGCATTTTCCCATTTTTCGATAAAAATTTGATATAGCTCAAACTTTCGAAATATCATCACAATGGAGAGTAATGAAAGAAATATAAAGTATTTCATTGATATCGATTTTAAATAAATAGATATTCGATATAGACAGACTAAAGATTCGAAAAATCCCATAATTCCTAAACTAATTACAGTAATATTAAATATTTTATATTTAAGACTTTTATATTAAAACATTCTTTTGTGCAAATATCTACAGAATTCATACAGTTTGGTATTTGAAGAAAAAATGAAAATTTCGAAAGCTTTCGACTGTGCGTTTTCCTATTTTTCGAGAAATTTATGTTGCTCAAACTTTGAAAATGTCAAAAGAATGGAGAGAAATTAAAGGAAAATAAAGGCTTTCATTGATATCGATTTTAATAAAGAGATATTCGATATATGGTAGACTAAAGGTTCGAAAATGTCCAATAACTCCTAAACAAATTGTTGTAATTATTAAATATTTTATATTTAAGATATTTATATTAATCTTGTATACTGTGCAAAATTTCTGTACAATTCTACAGTTTTTGTATTTGAAGAAAAATGAAAATTTCCGAGCTTTCGACTGTGCGTTTTCAAATTTTTCGACACAATTTGACTTTGCTCACCTTTCCAAATATCATCACAATGGAGAGTAATGAAAGAAATATAAGGCTTTCATTGATATCGATTTTAAATAAATAGATTTTCGATATATCTTAGAGTAAAGATTGGAAAAATCCCATAATTCCTAAACTAATTCCAGTAATAATTAAATATTTTATATTTAAGACCTTTATATTAATCCTACCTTTTGTGCAAAATTTCTATAGAATTCATACAGTTTGGTATCTGAAGGAAAAATGAAAATTTCGAAGCCTTTCGATTGTGCATTTTCCCATTTATCGAGAAAATTTGATGTTGCTCAAACTTTGAAAATGTCAACATAATGGAGAGTAATGAAAGTAATATAAAGGCTTTCATTGATATCGATTTTAAATAAAGAGATATTCGATATATGGTAGACTAAAATTCGAAAATGTCCAATAACTCCTAAACAAATTGTTGTAATTATTAAATATTTTATATTTAAGACATTTATATTAATCCTATGTACTGTGCACAATTTCCGCAGAATTCATCGAGTTTGGTATTTGAAGAAAAAGTGAAAATTTCGAAGGCTTTCGATTGTACGTTTTCAAATTTTTCGACATAAATTTGTTGTTGCTCAAACTTTCCAAATATCATCACAATGGAGAGTAATGAAAGAAATATAGTCTTTCGTTGATATCGATTTTAAATAAATAGATATTCGATATATGGTAGACTAAAGATTCGAAAATGTCCGATAACATCTAAACAAATTGTTGTAATTATTAAATTTTTATATTTAAGATATTTATATTAATCCTGTATACGGTGCAAAATTTCTGCACAGTTGATACAGTTTGGTATTTGAAGAAAAAGTGAAAATTTCCGAGGCTTTCGACTGTGCGTTTTCAAATTTTTCGACACAAATTTGACTTTGCTCAACCTTTCCAAATATCATCACAATGGAGAGTAATGAAAGAAATAAAAGGCTTTCATTGATATCGATTTTAAAAATAGATTTCGATATATCTTAGAGTAAAGATTGGAAAAATCCCATAATTCGTAAACTAATTGCAGTAATAATTAAATATTTTGTATTTAAGAACCTTTATATTAATCCTACCTTTTTGCAAAATTTCTATAGAATTCATACAGTTTGGTATCTGAAGGAAAAATGAAAATTTCGAAGCCTTTCGATTGTGCATTTTCCCATTTATCGAGAAAATTTGATCTTGCTCAAACTTTGCAAATATCAACAGAATGGAGAGTAATGAAAGTAAAATAAAGGCTTTCATTGATATCGATTTTAAATAAAGAGATATTCGATATATGTAGACTAAACAAAAATTTGATGTTGCTCAAACTTTCCAAATATCATCACAATGGAGAATAATCAAAGAAAAATAGAGGCTTTAATATTTATCGATTTTAAATAAAGAGATTTTCGATACATGGTAGAGTAAAGACTGGAAAATGTCACATTACTCCTAAACTAATTTTAGTAATTATTAAATATTTTATATTTAAGACATTTATATTTATCCTATATACTGTGCAAAATTTCAGTAGAATTCATAGTGTTTGGTATTTGAAGAAAAATTGAAAATTTCGAAGGCTTTCGACTGTCCGTTTTCACATTTTTCGAGAAAATTTGATCTTGCTCAAACTTTGCAAATGTCAACAGAATGGAGAGTAATGAAAGTAAAATAAAGGCTTTCATTGATATCGATTTTAAATAAAGAGATATTCGATATATGGTAGACTAAAGATTCGAAAATGTCCAATAACTCCTAAACAAATTGTTGTAATTATTAAATATTTTTATTTAAGACTTTATATTAATCTTATATACTGTGCACAATTTCTACAGAATTCATCGAGTTGGTATTTGAAGAAAAGTGAAAATTTCGAAGGCTTTCGACTGTCCGTTTTCCTATTTTTCGAGAAAATTTGATGTTGCTCAAACTTTGAAAATGTCAACAGAATGGAGAGTAATGAAAGTAAAATAAAGTCTTTCATTGATATCGATTTTAAATAAATAGATATTCGATATATGGCAGACTAAAGATTCGAAAAATCCCATAATTCCTAAACTAATTGCAGTAATAATTAAATATTTTATATTTAAGACTTTTATATTAAACATATCTTCTGTGCAAAATATCTACAGAATTCATGCAGTTTGGTGTTTGAAGAAAAAATGAAAATTTCGAAGGCTTTCGACTGTGCGTTTTCCTATTTTTCGAGAAAATTTGATGTTGCTCAAACTTTCAAAATCTCAACAGAAAGGAGAGTAATGAAAGTAAAATAAAGGCTTTCATTGATATCGATTTTAAATAAAGAGATATTCGATATATGGTAGACTAAAGATTCGAAAATGTCCAATAACTCCTAAACAAATTGTTGTAATTATTAAATATTTTATATTTAAGACATTTATAATAATCCTGTATACTGTGCAAAATTTTTGCAGAATTCATACAGTTTGGTATTTGAAGAAAAGGTGAAAATTTCGTTGGCTTTCGACTGTGTTTTCAAATTTTTCTACAAAAATTTGATATTGCTGAAACTTTCCAAATATCATCACAATGGAGAGTAATAAAAATATAAAGGTTTTCATTGATATCGATTTTAAATAAATAGATTTTCGATATATCTTAGAATAAAGATTTGAAAAATCCCATAATTCCCAAATTAATTGCGGTAATAATTAAATATTTATATTTAAGACATTTATATTACTCTTATGTTTCATGTAAAATTTCTACAGAATTCATACAGTTTGGTATTTGAATGAAAAATGAAAATTTCGAAGTCTTTCGACTGTGCGTTTTCCCCATTTTTCGAGAAAATTTGATCTTGCTCAAACTTTGCAAATGTCAACAGAATTGAGAGTAATCAAAGTAAAATAAAGGCTTTAATTGATATCGATTTTAAATAAAGAGATATTCGATATATGGTAGACTAAAGATTCGAAAATGTCCCATAAGATCTAAACAAATTGTTGTAATTATTAAATATTTTATATTTAAGACATTTATATTAATCCTATATACTGTGCAAATTTTCTGCAGAATTCATAGTGTTTGGTATTTCAAAAAAAATTGAAAATTTCAAAGGCTTTCGACTGTACGTTTTCACATTTTTCGACAAAAATTTGATGTTGCTCAAACTTTCCAAATATCATCACAATGGAGAGTAATCAAAGAAATATAAGGCTTTAATATTTATCGATTTTAAATAAAGAGATTTTCGGTATATGGTAGAGTAAAGATTGGAAATGTCACATTACTCCTAAACTAATTTAGTAATTATTAAATATTTTATATTTAAGACATTTATATTTATCCTATATACTGTGCAAAATTTCTGTAGAATTCATAGTGTTTGGTATTTGAAGAAAAATTGAAAATTTCGAAGGCTTTCGACTCACCGTTTTCACATTTTTCGAGAAAATTTTATCTTCCTCAAACTTTGCAAATGTCAACAGAATGGAGAGTAATGAAAGTAAAATAAAGGCTTTCATTGATATCGATTTTAAATAAAGAGATATTCGATATATGGTAGACTAAAGATTCGAAAATGTCCAATAACTCCTAAACAAATTGTTGTAATTATTAAATATTTTTTATTTAAGACATTTATATTAATCCTATATGCTGTGCAAAATTTCTGCAGAATTCATACAGTTTGGTATTTGAAGAAAAATGAAAATTTCGAAGGCTTTCGACTGTGCGTTTTCCTATTTTTTCGAGAAATTTGATGTTGCTCTCAAACTTTCCTATATCATCACAATGGAGAGTAATGAAAGAAATAAAAAGGCTTTAATTGATATCGATTTTAAATAGAGATATTCGATATATGGTAAAGTAAAGATTGTAAAATGTCACATTACTCCTAACTATTTGTTGTAATTATTAAATATTTTAGATTTAACCTTTAAATAAATAGATTTTCGATATATCTTAGAATAAAGATTGGAAAATCCCATAATTCCTAAACTAATTGCAGTAATAATTAAATATTTTATAATTAAGACCTTTATATTAATCCTACCTTTTGTGCAAAAATTTCTATTGAATTCATACAGTTTGGTATCTGAAGGAAAAATGAAAATTTCGAAGCCTTTCGATTTGCGTTTTCCCATTTATCGAAAAAATTTGATCTTGCTCAAACTTTGCAAATGTCAACAGAATGGAGAGTAATGAAAGTAAAATAAAGGCTTTCATTGATATCGATTTTAAATAAAGAGATATTCGATATATGGTAGAATAAACAAAAATTTGATTTTGCTCAAACTTTCCAAATATCATCACAATGGAGAGTAATCAAAGAAATATAAAGGCTTTAATATTTATCGATTTTAAATAAAGAGATTTTCGGTATATGGTAGAGTAAAGATTGGAAAATGTCACATTACTCTAACTAATTTTAGTAATTATTAAATATTTTATATTTAAGACATTTATATTTATCCTATATACTGTGCAAAATTTCTGTAGAATTCATAGTGTTTGGTATTTGAAGAAAAATTGAAAATTTCGAAGGCTTTCGACTCCGTTTTCACATTTTTCGAGAAAATTTTATCTTCCTCAAACTTTGCAAATGTCAACAGAATGGAGAGTAATAAAAGTAAAATAAAGGCTTTCATTGATATCGATTTTAAAAAAGAGATATTCGATATATGGTAGACTAAAGATTCGAAATGTTCAATAACTCCTAAACAAATTGTTGTAATTATTAAATATTTTTATTTAAGATATTTATATTAATCCTATATGCTGTGCAAAATTTCTGCAGAATTCATACAGTTTGGTATTTGAAGAAAAAATGAAAATTTCGAAGGCTTTCGACTGTGCGTTTTCCTATTTTTCGAGAAAATTTGATGTTGCTCAAACTTTCCTATATCATCACAATGGAGAGTAATGAAAGAAATAAAAAGGCTTTAATTGATATCGATTTTAAATAGAGATATTCGATATATGGTAAAGTAAAGATTGTAAAATGTCACATTACTCCTAAACTATTTGTTGTAATTATTAAATATTTTATATTTAAGACATTTATATTAATCTTATCTTTCGTGCAAATTTTTCGATAAAAATTTGATTTTGCTCAAACTTTCCAAATATCATCACAATGGAGAGTAATGAAAGAAATATAAAGGCTTTCATTGATATCGATTTTAAATAAATAGATTTTCAATATACGGTTGAGTAAAGATTGGAAAAATCCCATAATTCCAAAACTAATTGCAGTAATAATTAAATATTTTATATTTAAGACCTTTATATTAATCATATCTTTTTTGCAAAATATCTACAGAATTCCTACAGTTTGGTATGTGAAGAAAAAATGAAAATTTCGAAGGCTTTCCACTGTGCGTTTTCCTATTTTTCGAGAAAATTTAATCTTGCTCAAACTTTGCAAATATCAACGGAATGGAGAGTAATGAAAGTAAATTAAAGGTTTCATTGATATTGATTTTAAATAAAGAGATATTCGATATATGCTAGACTAAACATTACAAAATATCACACAACTCCTAAACAAATTGTTGTAATTATTAAATATTTTATTTTTAAGACATTTATATTAATCCTATATACTGTGCAAATTTCTTCGGAATTCATACAGTTTTGGTATTTCAAGAAAAAGTGCAAAATTCCTAGGCTTTCGACTGTGCGTTTTCAAATTTTTCGACATAAATTTGTTGTTGCTCAAACTTTCCAAATATCATCACAATGGAGAGTAATGAAAGAAATATAAAGTCTTTCATTGATATCGATTTAAATAAATAATATTCGATATATGGCAGACTAAAGATTCGAAAAATCCCATAATCCTAAACTAATTGCAGTAATAATTAAATATTTTATATTTAAGACCTTTATATTAATCAAATATTTTGTGCAAAATCTCTACAGAATTCATACAGTTTGGTATTTGAAGAAAAAGTGAAAATTTCATAGGCTTTCGACTGTGCGTTTTCCATTTTTCGAGAAAATTTGATCTTGCTCAAACTTTGCAAATGTCAACAGAATTGAGAGTAATCAAAGTAAAATAAAGGCTTTAATTGATATCGATTTTAAATAAAGAGATATTCGATATATGGTAGACTAAAGATTCGAAAATGTCCCATAAGATCTAAACAAATTGTTGTAATTATTAAATATTTTATATTTAAGACATTTATATTAATCCTATATACTGTGCAAATTTTCTGCAGAATTCATAGTGTTTGGTATTTCAAAAAATTGAAAATTTCAAAGGCTTTCGACTGTACGTTTTCACATTTTTCGACAAAATTTGATGTTGCTCAAACTTTCCAAATATCATCACAATGGAGAGTAATCAAAGAAATATAAAGGCTTTAATATTTATCGATTTTAAATAAAGAGATTTTCGGTATATGGTAGAGTAAGATTGGAAATGTCACATTACTCCTAAACTAATTTTAGTAATTATTAAATATTTATATTTAAGACATTTATATTTATCCTATATACTGTGCAAAATTTCTGTAGAATTCATAGTGTTTGGTATTTGAAGAAAATTGAAAATTTCGAAGGCTTTCGACTCACCGTTTTCACATTTTTCGAGAAAATTTTATCTTCCTCAAACTTTGCAAATGTCAACAGAATGGAGAGTAATGAAAGTAAAATAAAGGCTTTCATTGATATCGATTTTAATAAGAGATATTCGATATATGGTAGACTAAAGATTCGAAATGTCCAATAACTCCTAAACAAATTGTTGTAATTATTAAATATTTTTTATTTAAGACATTTATATTAATCCTATATGCTGTGCAAAATTTCTGCAGAATTCATACAGTTTGGTATTTGAAGAAAAAATGAAAATTTCGAAGGCTTTCGACTGTGCGTTTTCCTATTTTTCGAGAAAATTTGATGTTGCTCAAACTTTCCTATATCATCACAATGGAGAGTAATGAAAGAAATAAAAAGGCTTTAATTGATATCGATTTTAAATAGAGATATTCGATATATGGTAAAGTAAAGATTGTAAAATGTCACATTACTCCTAAACTATTTGTTGTAATTATTAAATATTTTAGATTTAAGACCTTTAAATAAATAGATTTTCGATATATCTTAGAATAAAGATTGGAAAAATCCCATAATTCCTAAACTAATTGCAGTAATAATTAAATATTTTATAATTAAGACCTTTATATTAATCCTACCTTTTGTGCAAAAATTTCTATTGAATTCATACAGTTTGGTATCTGAAGGAAAAATGAAAATTTCGAAGCCTTTCGATTGTGCGTTTTCCCATTTATCGAAAAAATTTGATCTTGCTCAAACTTTGCAAATGTCAACAGAATGGAGAGTAATGAAAGTAAAATAAAGGCTTTCATTGATATCGATTTTAAATAAAGAGATATTCGATATATGGTAGAATAAACAAAAATTTGATTTTGCTCAAACTTTCCAAATATCATCACAATGGAGAGTAATCAAAGAAATATAAAGGCTTTAATATTTATCGATTTTAAATAAAGAGATTTTCGGTATATGGTAGAGTAAAGATTGGAAAATGTCACATTACTCCTAAACTAATTTTAGTAATTATTAAATATTTTATATTTAAGACATTTATATTTATCCTATATACTGTGCAAAATTTCTGTAGAATTCATAGTGTTTGGTATTTGAAGAAAAATTGAAAATTTCGAAGGCTTTCGACTCCGTTTTCACATTTTTCGAGAAAATTTTATCTTCCTCAAACTTTGCAAATGTCAACAGAATGGAGAGTAATAAAAGTAAAATAAAGGCTTTCATTGATATCGATTTTAAAAAAAGAGATATTCGATATATGGTAGACTAAAGATTCGAAAATGTTCAATAACTCCTAAACAAATTGTTGTAATTATTAAATATTTTTTATTTAAGACATTTATATTAATCCTATATGCTGTGCAAAATTTCTGCAGAATTCATACAGTTTGGTATTTGAAGAAAAAATGAAAATTTCGAAGGCTTTCGACTGTGCGTTTTCCTATTTTTCGAGAAAATTTGATGTTGCTCAAACTTTCCTATATCATCACAATGGAGAGTAATGAAAGAAATAAAAAGGCTTTAATTGATATCGATTTTAAATAGATATTCGATATATGGTAAAGTAAAGATTGTAAAATGTCACATTACTCCTAAACTATTTGTTGTAATTATTAAATATTTTATATTTAAGACATTTATATTAATCTTATCTTTCGTGCAAATTTTTCGATAAAAATTTGATTTTGCTCAAACTTTCCAAATATCATCACAATGGAGAGTAATGAAAGAAATATAAAGGCTTTCATTGATATCGATTTTAAATAAATAGATTTTCAATATACGGTTGAGTAAAGATTGGAAAAATCCCATAATTCCAAAACTAATTGCAGTAATAATTAAATATTTTATATTTAAGACCTTTATATTAATCATATCTTTTTTGCAAAATATCTACAGAATTCCTACAGTTTGGTATGTGAAGAAAAAATGAAAATTTCGAAGGCTTTCGACTGTGCGTTTTCCTATTTTTCGAGAAAATTTAATCTTGCTCAAACTTTGCAAATATCAACGGAATGGAGAGTAATGAAAGTAAATTAAAGGTTTCATTGATATTGATTTTAAATAAAGAGATATTCGATATATGCTAGACTAAACATTACAAAATATCACACAACTCCTAAACAAATTGTTGTAATTATTAAATATTTTATTTTTAAGACATTTATATTAATCCTATATACTGTGCAAAATTTCTTCGGAATTCATACAGTTTG
Organism: Bathynomus jamesi; assembly: GCA_023014485.1. NCBI lineage: Eukaryota > Metazoa > Arthropoda > Malacostraca > Isopoda > Cirolanidae > Bathynomus > Bathynomus jamesi. The sequence continues at coordinate 66,959 of JAJOZX010009700.1, read as the reverse complement.
GTATTTCAAGAAAAAGTGCAAAATTCCTAGGCTTTCGACTGTGCGTTTTCAAATTTTTCGACATAAATTTGTTGTTGCTCAAACTTTCCAAATATCATCACAATGGAGAGTAATGAAAGAAATATAAAGTCTTTCATTGATATCGATTTTAAATAAATAGATATTCGATATATGGCAGACTAAAGATTCGAAAAATCCCATAATTCCTAAACTAATTGCAGTAATAATTAAATATTTTATATTTAAGACCTTTATATTAATCAAATATTTTGTGCAAAATCTCTACAGAATTCATACAGTTTGGTATTTGAAGAAAAAGTGAAAATTTCATAGGCTTTCGACTGTGCGTTTTCCCATTTTTCGAGAAAATTTGATCTTGCTCAAACTTAGCAAATGTTTACAGAATGGAGAGTAATGAAAGTAAAATAAAGGCTTTCATTGATATTGATTATAAATAAAGAGATATTCGATATATGGTAGACTAAAGATTCGAAAATGTCCCATAACATCTAAACAAATTGTTGTATTTATTAAATATTTTTTATTTAAGACATTTATATTAATCCTATATACTGTGCAACATTTCTGCAGAATTCTTAGTGTTTGGTATATGAAGAAAAATTGAAAATTTCCTAGGATTTCAACTGTGCGTTTTCCCATTTTTCGAGAAAATTTGATCTTGCTCAAACTTTGCAAATGTCAACAGAATGGAGAGTAATGAAAGAAATATAAGGGCTTTCATTGATATCGATTTTAAATAAAGAGATATTCGATATATGGTAGACTAAAGATTAAAAAATATCCCATAACTCTTAAACTAATTTTAGTAATTATTAAATATTTTATATTTAAGACATTTATATTAATCCTATATACTGTGCAAAATTTTTGCAGAATTCATACAGTTTCGTATTTGAAGAAAAAGTGAAAATTTCCTAGGCTTTCAAATGTGCGTTTTCAAATTTTTCGACAAAAATTTTATATTCCTCAAACTTTCCAAATATCATCACAATGGAGAGTAATGAAAGAAATATAAATGCTTTCATTGATATAGATTTTAAATAAATAAATTTTCGATATATCTTTGAGTAAAGATTGGAAAAATCCCATAATTCCTAAACTAATTGCAGTAATAATTAAATATTTTATTTAAGACCTTTATATTAATCAAATATTTTGTGCAAAATCTCTACAGAATTCATACAGTTTGGTATTTGAAGAAAAAGTGAAAATTTCCTAGGCTTTCGACTGTGCGTTTTCAAATTTTTCGAGAAAATTTGATCTTGCTCAAACTTAGCAAATGTTTACAGAATGGAGAGTAATGAAAGTAAAATAAAGGCTTTCATTGATATTGATTAATTATAAATAAAGACATTCGATATATGGTAGACTAAAGATTCGAAAATGTCCCATAACATCTAAACAAATTGTTGTATTTATTAAATATTTTTTATTTAAGACATTTAAATTAATCCTATATACTGTGCAACATTTCTGCAGAATTCTTAGTGTTTGGTATATGAAGAAAAATTGAAAATTTCCTAGGATTTCAACTGTGCGTTTTCCCATTTTCGAGAAAATTTGATTTGCTCAAACTTTGCAAATGTCAACAGAATGGAGAGTAATGAAAGAAATATTAGGGCTTTCATTGATATCGATTTTAAATACAGAGATATTCAATATATGGTAGACTAAAGATTAGAAAATATCCCATAACTCCTAAACTAATTTTAGTAATTATTCAATATTTTATATTGAAGACAATTATATTGATCCTATATACTGTGCAAAATTTCTGGAGAATTCATACAGTTTGGTATTTGAAGAAAAAGTGAAAATTTCCTAGGCTTTCGACTGTGCGTTTTCAAATTTTTCGACATAAATTTTTAACGGGGATGCGTATACATATATATATATATAGAGAGAGAGAGAGAGCGAGAGAGAGAGGAGGGGAGAGAGAGAGAGCGACGAGAGAGACTGGTTACCCATTTTATGTACCATTCGTGAAAGATGTTTACACTCCGCCTTAGACTACAGTTTAACACGGATCATTAGGCTACCCTGGCTATCAACCGTGGAATGATGTTTGCACTCCACCTTAGACCTACAGTTTAACACGGATCATTAGGTCACCCTGGCTACCAACCGCGGAAGGACGCGCCGCCGCCGGGTCTCGAGCCCGACGCATATAATCGTGTGTGCGTAATATTTTATGGACGTATAGACGGGTGTGTACGTGCCAAACGAAGTATACACTGTGCCAACTGGCTGATAAGGCCTGGAGGCACTGGCTGATTAAGTCGACTGGCTGATTAGGGGCCCTATAAGACAACGGCCGCTCGGCTGAAGTCTTAATATGGGCTTGGCTCCTGTCAAGCGAACACCTCTCCTCCTCTCTCTCTCTCTCTCTCTCTCCTCTCTCTTATGTTAGGTATACCACTTTGGGGGTGAAGCCGTCCCATCTTTTCCACCAAAGAGGTCTCCCCCAGCGGGAGTTCATTGCAACTTGGGGGATAACTCCGCCTCCAAGTTGCATAACCTCTTGTTGCTCTTGCAGCAACCTCCTCCCCCTTTATGGGGGTGCCTTGCAACATGGGTTTTTTGGCACTGGCACTGCGGGGTGCCTTGCAACAAAGGGGAGGGGGTTGGCACTGGTGCCAACATTTCCTTTGCAACATTGATCAACATTTGCAATTGCATTGCACTCTCTTCTTTTTAAGCCCATACTACTGTTACTACCATCACACGTTCTCGTACATCCATCATCATGGATTTTCTGTAGAAAATAAAATAGAAATATCATTATTTTAACAAAATAGATTCGGACTTTTGGACCACCCTGTACAGTGTGAGCCAAATAAAAGCGCCCCAAGAAAATTTTACAAATAAAAAGAAATATGGAATATTTTCTTGGGGCCGCTTTTATGTGGCTCACCCTGTATATTATCATGTAAAGAAGTTACTAAAGTTTAGGATATAAAATATATAAAATATCACATTTTATGGATTTACTGTACAGTGTGTGTGTGTATATATATATATATATATATATATATATATACGATGCAAACCCACAAGGAAAAAGAAAAATGATTCCAAGGCCTTTCATGTATTTAGAAGTACACCTCGTCAGGGAAACGAAAGGTCTTGGAATCATTTTTCTTTTTCCTTGTGGGTCTGCATCATTCATTCTTTTCACGTGTCTAATTGTGAAATTCATCCCAAAAAGGAAACGCAGTGTGAAAAACATATATAGGGCTATGGTTTGATTGTCTGTTACCCTCATCCGTTGGAAATTTCCAGCAGATTTCAGTCGAGAATTAACGACAAAAGCCCTACGGTTTTTCGTTAGAAAATTATGTATATGTAGGTCTTCAAAGGATCTCTTTATGTTTATTTGCCTTCGGTATTTGCGCTGCCTAATGGTAAACAAAGAATTTGCCTTACCTTATTATTTCGTTGAGCCTCGCTTCTGTTCGTAGGACGCGACGATGTTTTTCGATGTAGGGCCGCGGTACGATGGAGTTACAAAACGAGTTGATTTGATGTAATTAATATAGGCAGTCACTATTTTTAAATTCCTGAAGGTATAGGCCTATCCTTTTGCGTTATTAGGTTTATATAGCAGGTTATTCACTCACAACATATAGGAAGATAAAGTACATCTTCCTTGCTTAAAAGTAGGGCTTAACATGAGCAAGCCCCGAGCGAGCCGTTAATATAATATAATAAATCTTCGTCTTTTATTATTTTCTGATTTTGCAAAGTTCGTTGACTCTTCCCTTGATGTAATTTTCATGAGTCAGCAATGGAAAATGTTGAATACGAAAGAATAAATTTGGTTTTCTTGTTGTCATGCAGGCCCAATGCCTACATATGGGGTTCTATGTATGTATGGCAATTATTTTCATTCCGAATAGGCTATGTCGCCAATCCCGAGGCAATTTTGTAGATATTTAATTCAATTAATTAATAATTTATATTTAATTAAGCAGTAAAGGTACCACATACGCAGAATGGTGCTCAAACGCTTTCGTCTAATGACATCCTCAGGAACACTGAAATAAATAACAACGTCGAGACTATATATAGGTCACAAAAAAAATTGTAGGAGGAGCATACAAATTTATAAGGAAAAGCTACCAGAGTTTTAGCACTTTTCCCCTCTTGTCTAAATCCGTTCTGAACGAATTCAAAACAACAGGATCAAGCGAAAAAAGGCCCTGGCTAATGTTGAAATCATTTGTAAGTTGAATAATGGCTGACTTAAGAATATTTCTATTAACAATGTTGCTTGAGCGAAACAAAATTGAAGCATTATTCCAATTAATACATTGGGATAACTCAGAGAAATGGACAAAAAGAGCACTGGACGACTGTCCCGTTCTAACGAAATATTGATGCTGTTTTAAAACACGTTTGTAAATCCTTTCCCGTCTGTCCAATGTGAAAGGAATCACATTGTTTACAACCAATTTTATAGATAATGCCTGAATTATTGGTAGGACTATTTTTTAGATAAGATCCAACTTTGGAACTTAATTTTGGGATTTAATTTTCCCAGAAGAGTTCCTTGTTCCATGCACGGTCTGTGTGTAACATATATATATATATATATATATATATATATATACACAAAGGTGGGCAGGACCGAGTTCCAAAAGGACCGAATTCCAGGAACTCGGTCCTTTTTAAGGACCGTGAGCGGGAAAGTCGGTCCTTTTCTCAGTGAGGACCGAAATGAGGAGCGACGGTCCATTTTTAAGCAATTCCGGACGGTCCGGTCCGGACGGTCTTTTTTAGTGATTTTAGTGTGTTTAGTGATTATTTGAAGTTCTAAAGAAGATGGATCGTTTCCTCCAGAAGACTCAGAAAGAGACTGAGACTGAACTGAAACTTGTTTCAACACCTGAAGGAGACGAAGAATCTACTGATGTTAGTGCTTCAACTTCAAGTCAAGCAACTGGAGCTCCTAGCGGAAGAACTGAACCCGGCAATCCTGGCCGTACCTGGACAAATACTTTGAATACCTGGGCCCCAAGGGTGAGCAGAACCTGGAGTACAAGTGCTTGCTGTGTTCATCAAGTTTAACACGCCTATCCCATCCAGTGCCGCCGTGGAGAGGCTCTTCTCTTTGGGAAGGACGTCCTCAAGCCGAAAAGGTCAGGGCTCAGTGACAGCCATTTTGAAATGCTAGGCTTCTTGAAGGGAAACTCAAGCATTTAACTTAATAACTTTTTTCATCATTTATGTATTGTATTAATTATAATTTACGTTAATAAAATTAAAGATTTCCGGTGTCTTTAATTTCATTTTTCATTTTAATCAAATTTTTCACTTATATTATATATAAGGACCGAGGACCGAGTCGTTCCTAGGTCCTATCTTCAGAAAGGACCGTGACCGGGACCGTCGGTCCAGTTTGAGGCAAGGACCGGGACCGTCGGTCCTTTTTGAGGCCCGGGTGCCCACCTTTGTATATATATAACTTATGTCTTACCCTATGATAGTTTCGAATAACGGTTTAGGGTCGACCTGGTGTTGGTTCCTTTACAACATCCCGCCTTATTTACGGTACTTGGTGGAGGAAAGAAATGGTTTCCGCTCCCCTCCTACTCTCGTTGGCAGCCACGCACGGCTGGTCAGAGACTTTGCGCAAGAACCCCTCCAGCTGGTTCTGGGAATTATTCAGGTTGGTGTACTGGACTCACTACTGGAGGTTCCTCAGTTATTTTAACAGGACATTAAAAAGTTTTAGACCTCGTATTCTGAGGGTATTTTGCATCCTTGTTTTCATGGCCTAATGTCCTACCGCAGCTAGGATAGTACAGAATCTCCCTCTTCTCTCATTCCACTGTGTTTCTGTTTCATTTCTAAGGTTAGGGACACAACCCTCGAGTATTTTCCATTCGTATGTTAGTGTGTAACCATCGCGTCTTCTTTCTATGGAATAGTTTCAAGGACTGTAGTCGAGACCAGCAGTGGCGTAGCTAGAAATTTTTGGTGAGGGGGCAAAGGCCCAAATTTTCCGACAAACGGGCGTGACAAAGATACAGTTTATCAATCATCTATCTCATCAAGCATAACAATTTACAGGCAATACAAAGCATCTATTAAGTGCGAGGAACACATATATGATAACACACCCGCATCAGTATTCAATAATGCAATTCAAAAGCAGAATACACTACCATTAAATGAAGGAAAATGATTCACAAGGGAAAACACAATGCACTCTGCAACAATGGACCAGAAAAGTTGCAACATTATATATTATACTGCCCACCATAACACAATGAAAAAAAATAATGTGGCTCAACAATCATATATTGAAAACACGTACAAATTAATTGGAGTTGTTCTTTTAAGTACAAATACACGTGAAACAGAAAAGACAAAGGAAGTGTTATTCAAATTTTGGAAAATAAGGAGTAAGAAAAAAAAGAAATCAGAGTTAAAATTGAAAAGGAGACCATTACCTTACTTTTCCATTCTTGAAGATATTTCCTTGTTTTCTCCTTCAGAAAAGGTTGTAGTTCACCCATCAAATTTTCCGACAGAGGGAGAAATTTTCCTACAAAATCCTTTCTGAGGCTTGGTGGGTGGGGGCAATCGCTCCCCGGACCCCCCCTCTAACTACGCCACTGGAGACCAGTAGTGTTCATCTTTCGTTTCCACTATCTTAGACGTAAAAGTCCTTTGTATGGCTTCGATGTTTGCAGTGTCTCGTGTTCTGTATTGGTTTGGAAGTACTGGGCAAAACCCAGTTATTGGTAGAACGAAACTCTTCCGTAATTTTTGCATGATGTTTGCTTTTCTGGTGGTGAAGCTCGTCCAGACAATTCTCAGTACTTCTGTAGCTGCTCCGATTTGAATGTTATTCCGTTCTCTGAATTCTGCATCCGATGACATTATTACTCCAAGATCCCTTACTCTTGGGTTCGGTGTTATCTGTTTGGCTTACAATGTTTTGTACCCTTTATTCTGTAGCACTTTGTTGTTATCATATTTTATAAGTCAGAATTTTTGTTCGTTGAACTTCGTGTCGTTGTCTTCCGGCCACTTCAATAATGTTTCAATGGCGTTTCGTAATTTCTCCGACGTCACCTTCTTTTGATATTTCCTTACATATCTTTGCGTCATCCGTGAAACGCGAGACGATACTGTCATTAATTTAAGACCCCAGTAAAGTCCAAAGCTTAAGGGCCAAATGAAATAAAATAACTAATTCAGCTTCACAATTATTTGTTAATGTAAATTGCAAAAGTACCGTATTTATTTTAGTAATAATAATAAAGGTTATTAAATTCAATTCAATATCTGAATCAATGCCTGCAATCATTATTATAAACAGCGAGGGAGCTAATAATGTACCTTGTGGGACAGAGCTCACAACTCCAGATTTGACTTCATTTACTACAACTCTTCGCGTTCTTTTGATCAGAAAATTAAATATCTATCATTGCAGCTTTTCAGTAATTGCTGTAGTTTTAAACTTGTGTGCTATAATTCCATGGTCACATTTATCGAAGACTTTTGCAAAATCAGCATATATTACATCTTTGTTTTTCTGACCTCGACACAATGTTTCCACTATTTTATCTTAGTGGCTTAATAAATGTGATAGGAATGATCTTCCAGCCCAGAAGCCATGTTAGTTCGGATTGAATAAATTCCTTTCTTATTAGTAGTACGCAAAGCTGGGCACAGACCGTTAATCCGTTAATCGTTAATTAACGATGTTAACTTTTTCGTTAACGATTTAACTTTTAAGTTAACTTTGAAAATCATTATCGGACTAATTAACTTCCGTTACATTTAACTTCCGTTAACTCAAGTCCGTTAACCCAAAAAATTCATAAATAAACGTTTAAAAGTTTCTATTATTTTCAGTGCTGAGCAGGTGCGCAATTAATCCGTCACTGTTAATAGTGATGAACGAATTTCCATTTCAGCTAGTGATGTAGGTCACATCCGCATCCGCATCCGCATCCGCGGAACATCCTCACATTTTCTCGCATCCGCATCCGCGTCCGCATCCGCACTTTGGACTGCGGATGTCGTGCGGATGTGGACCGTTGAGATAAAACGTCATTAATAAGCGGAAATTATCAAATTCAACTATATTAATAGAACTAGTTCATTGTGCGCAAAAGTGATGCAAGCGACAAGACGAGAGGCTGTTCTTGTATGAAGTTACTCTCTTGCAACCTACTTAGATCCACGTTACAAAGCTAAGTTATTTTCACCTAGTACATTAGAACGAGTTAAATCATCACTTGGCAAAGCAGTTGAAGAGCTTCAATCTCTTGAATCTGTCGCTTCGCCACCCACCAAAAGAATAAAAGTTTCAGTGACAGAACCAACACCTTCAACAAGCAAATCTATCACAGAATCTGTCTCTCAGTTTCTTGAGTCAAGCAGCAATGACGAGACCTACGCGATGTAAAAAGATGTAAAAATGATCGAGAGCTATCACCAAGAAAAACGCCTGGCTGCATGTGACAATCCTATTAGTTGGTGGAAAAATACGCAGAATATCTATCCATACTTGAGTAAACTTGCAAGGAAACATTTAGCCTGTCCTCCAACAAACGTACCAAGCGAGAGATTATTTAGCAGTGCTGGATTAATATATGATGAAAAGAGAAACAGACTGGCAGCAGAAAAGGCAGAAAAATTAATGTTCCTTAAGCATAACCTTCCTATAATTAAGTTTGAACATTAAACGATGAACATCTTAGTTTACTTTATTTTAATTACTCATTTATAAATATGCCTAATAAAACTTTAAACTTAATATAAATAGTTATCAAGCTAATTAAAGATCTCTTTCTATAAGGGTGGAGGTTGGGGAAAGAGGTCGGTGGGGTGCATTTGAGTTGGGTTCACGTCCCGCATCCTGGTAGCACAATTATGGTTTCTAATTGTGGCTGAAACTCAACAAAATATAACGAATTTATTTGCAGACGAATTCACTAATTGATTTCTATATTAGTTAGATGCTTGATATTATTTTATATGTTCAGAGAAAAGTACAGCAATTACTGTACACTTAATCAATTATACTACATTATAGCTACAGCTCTCTCTATATAATAACTTATTATATACGTTAAACACAACAAATCTCGAATATATCCAAAAAATAACGAAAATGTAGACATCCGCATCCGCATCCGCGGATGTTGAAATCAAACATCCTCATCCGCATCCGCATCCGCGGATGTGAAAAAAATGACATCCGCTACATCACTAATTTCCGCAGTGCAAAATCAGGCGATATATTTGTTTCCGTCGCCACAAGTTGTGTCTTACCAAATATGGTAGTTATTTATGGCATTGGTTTGAGCAAAACATGGTCGACTGTAAAATCAGGCGGAAAGATTTGCCATTTGAGTTGAATGTTTCAACTTCTTTCAAGAAATATCACGAGCATTTTAAGGCACTTTCAATAATATATATGTAACAATTACAACAAATAACTACATTCGTTTCATTTGCAGTCTGTCTCTTGCGCAACATGTTTGTGCTGTGAATATTTAAAAATAATCGTTGTCAAGTAAGTCATGTATATTTATAATATGTCTGTGAGTACCTTATTAGTAGTCTCCTTGATACATTTCAAGAACCATAAAACTGATCAGGTAAGATTTCAATTCTCATGTCACTTTGATGACATAAATTAAGTCAAATGATGTCTTACAATGGGAGCGTTTTCACCTTAACCCTTTATGTCCTGGCGGTACTTCTAGGTACCACATCTTTAAAATCTCCATAATTATTTTTCTACCCGGTTGATCCTGCCGGTACTTTCAAGTCCCAATGTGAATTAGTTTCTTTATGAGATAATAGATGGCGTTGAGAAGTAAATGTGAGCGTGTGGCGCCAGAGGCTGTTTACTCTTTAGTATCTCTGCTGTGAAGACCGAAGAAATTTCAGTGCAATTACTTCCCAAATATTCTGTGCCATATCTGTTCCAAATAACAAAGGTAAGGGTTATTTTATTTTTTATCTTGTTCTTGAAATGTTCAAGAATGTTTCAAACAATTGTTGCTCTTGTTTATTATTTTTCAGTGTGAAATAATAAAGGATTTATTGAGTCAACTTCTAAGTACCAACAGGACAAAAGGGGCATAAGTCTACATCGTTTTCTTTTGGTTTTCTTTCAATTTTATGGATGACTATTTTAATTTATGTGGAAATATTTGAACTTGAACTCATGTGTTTTCACAAGATTGCGCTTTGCAACATTGCGCAAGCTAAATAGTCAGATTGCGCATGATAGTGAACAGTGGATTGCGCTTGCGCAACTTAATTTTTGATTGCGCTGTCCAGCTCTGATTATTTTCTTATTTTCAATACAGACACTTGTGTGATTTTGAATTTTATAAATCATGATGGCATCTCAACAAGAACAAGCTCAGAACCCCTGGCCCCACCTGGACGACTACTTCTTGTTCAAGTCAAGGGAAGGAGACAAATTGATTTTCAACTGCAAGCTGTGCCTTCCCAAGACTGTGCCAATCAAGGGGCACCTGACAAGCCTCAACAACCTCAAGCAGCACATCAAGAGGAACCACCCAGCCAAGTTCATGCAGTTTGATGAGAAGATCAAGGCTGGTTCATCTCGTGGAAAAGCCAAGCAGAGGTTTTCCTCTGGTTCCAGCAGCGACAGCAGCACTTTGATATCGAGTCTGTTTTCACCTCCATCTGCCAAGAAAGCACGCCAGCAAACCATTGGCGAGTCCTTTTGCATTGCTGCTACTGGCAGTGACGTACCCCAGGCTGCTGTGGATCAAAGGATTGTGGACCTGTTCGTAGCCAACATGCTGCCGCTCCACGTTGTAGAGTCTGACACATTCGAGAGACTGATCAAGACGCTGAACCCCAGCAAGAGCTCCATCTCGAGGAGGACACTGGGCAGGCGAATCGTTAATTCGCATACTGACTTGAAGCAGTACTTGATCAGGTAATTGACATAATTTTTATCTTTTTTATACTTGAGTTAATTTATATTCCCAATATTTAAATTTTAACTTTAAAAATAAAAATTTAAAACTTATATTTTTTCAAATTTCAGAGTTCTCGGCGATGTTCAGTGGGTGGCCACCACAGCTGACTGCTAGTCTGCCCACAAGAAAGGCTACCTGGGCATGACTGTCCACTGGTTGGACCCCACCACCAGGCAGAGGCAGCAAGCAGTGCTCGCGTGCATCAGGCTGACAGGCCATCATACCTATGATGTGCTTGCACAGGCCATGATCAACGTCCACTATGAATTCCACATTGAGAAAAAAGTCACCAGGTTAGATAGTTGATATTATATTAATATTAGACTATTAGTCTATTAACAATTTGTAGCAGAAATTTTTTTTCAAATAAATTGTAGATTATTTCTATTTATAAATTAAATTCAATAGTAATATTTGATAATTCGTAATTGTAATTTTATAAAAAAAAAACTTAGAATGTCTTTCTATTCCAGGACTACCACAGACAATGGCAGCAACTTTGTGAAGGCCTTTGTCCAGTTTAGGGCAGAGGCTGACACACTGCCAGGCCTGCCAGTGGCTCAGGATGTGGACGCCGACCCTGATGATGCTACTGTGGCTGCCCTGTTGTCTGGATCAACCTGCCAGCCCACATGAGGTGTGCTGCCCACACCTTCAACCTAGTGGCCAGCAAGGATGCAGATGCTGCACTGCAGAGTTCAGTGTTCAAGGGGCCCTACAGGGCTGCCATGGCCAAGGCACGCGCCCTCTGGAACCTGCAGGATCGCAGCACTGTGGCAGCAGACAGCATCTACGCTGAGGTGGGGAGGAGGCTGGTTGTCCCCAACACGACGAGGTGGAACTCCACCTATGACTCTGTGGTGGTCCTGAACACAATCCTGGAGACGAAGAGGCCTGCTCTCCACAGAGTCATGACCCAGCTGAAGGTCAACAGCTTCAAAGACCAGGATGTCGACTTAATGAAAGAGTATGTCAAGGTAATATATTTATAAATTAATAATAAACTAACGGGACTCGTGGAAATTCCACGATTTTTTTTTTCTGGTTACAATTAAATGCAGGACCTTGATACAATAATAGCGTTGTTTACGTAAACGTTTAAGAATACAATTATTCCAACTATATTTATTTATTGCAATAAAGTTATATTTTTCTTAACACCAGCCAGTAGATACGTTTTAGTTTTGCTCATTCAATTATCGTTATATTATTGAGTAAAATACAACAGAATAATATTGCAGAATAATACAAATTTGAATTTCTACAATTTACTAATTCTCCATTGTTTTATTTCCAGATCATGTCACCTGTGGCCAAAGCACTCGACAAGATCCAGGGGGAGGAACAAGCCTACCTTGGGACTCTGCTGCCAACAGTTGCTGCGACAATCTTCAGGCTTAAGGACTTGAAGTCCAAGGGCCTCGTCTACTGCAGCGCCTTGGTCGACGCACTTTTGGCAGGCATCGACAAAAGGTTTGGGCCCCTCCTGGAGGATGACGAATGCCAGCTGGCTGCTGCCTTCCATCCCAGGTTTCGCCTCATCTGGTTGGACAAGTATGACAACACCAAGGTCGCCAGGGTGAGGAAAAGCATGGAGGGTACAGTCGAGGAGGCCATGAAGCAGCAGTCCAACGAAGTGGGCAGCAACAGTGGAGGCAGCAACAACGAGGAGGAGGAGGAGGATGACTTCTTCAGTGCTGTCATCCAGACAAAAGAGAGCAGCAGAAGCCACAGGTCACTCAAGAGCAAGACCCAGAACTTGGTCAAGACCTGGCTGGAGACCAACTCCAAGGACTTGCTGACAGATGCTGCCTTCTTGGGTGAGCAAGTGTTGGTGGACTTGTTCATCAAGTTCAACACAGCCATCCCCTCCAGTGCTGCAGTGGAGCGTTTGTTCTCTATGGGCAAGGACATCCTGAGGGCCAAGAGATCATCCCTGTCTGATGAAAACTTTGATATGCTAATTTTCATGAAGGGCAACATGCATCTCATGGACAAAATGGAGAACGAGAAGAAGAGGGAAAATTAAATTATATATATATATATTGTGTTTTTCATTTTTTTTATAATAAAAGTTAACGTTAACGGTTTATCGGTAACTTCCGTTACATGTTTAACGAATTAACGGATTAACGGTTAACGAAGTTAACTTTTTGGTTAACGGATTAGCGGTTAACGAAGTTAACTTTTTGGTTAACGGTGCCCACCACTGGTAGTACGCACGCGCACACGCACACACACACACATATATATATATATATATGAAAATTATTTCACGAAGGTAACACGTGAAAAATATTTATGATGAATAAAACCACGAAGGAAAGGAAACACAAAATGGTGCTCAAGCGCTTTCGTCTAATGACATCCTCAGGAACACTGAAGTACATAAAAAGGTTAAGCCTATATATAGGTTACAGAAAGAAAAAAAGAAAAAATAAATAACATACATACACACACACACACACATATATATATATATATATATATACATACATATCTATATATACAAATACACACATACATACATACATACATATATATACAATAAACAGAGAAGTAAAAATAATAAAAATTAAAAATTAAAACCTTAAAGGATTACCAGTGAGGCGTACAGATTTGTAAGGAAAAATATCGATTTTTAGCACAAGATCAAATGGATTATAAAAATACAAATTTATAGTGGAACTCTGCCGGGTTTTAACACAATGCTGCCTATGGTCAGGTTTCGATATATATAAAAAAATAAAATGCAAATTAAAAGTTAATCGATTTTTAGCACAAGATCAAATGGATTATAAAAAAAAATACAAATTTATACTGGAACTCTGTCCGGGTTTTAACACATTGCTGCCTATGGTCAGGTTTCGATATATATAAAAAAATAAAATGCAAATTAAAAGTTAATAAAGTAGAAGATAAGTTTACCAAAGATTTAATGTTTTACACTTCTTATCTAAATCTGTTTTAAAGGAATTCAACATAACAGGATCGAGTTGAAAAAGACCTTTGCTTATGTTGAAGTTATTTGAAAGTTGGATAATGGCAGACTCAAGAATATTTCTATTAACAATGTTGCTTGAATGGAATAAAACTGAAGCATTATTCCAATCAATACAGTGGGCTAACTCTGACAAATGGACAAAAAGGGCACTGGACAACTGTCCTGTTCTAACGGAATATTGATGCTGTTTTATACGTGTGTGCAAATCCTTTCCCGTCTGACCTATGTAAAAGGAATCACATTGTTTACAACCAATTTTATAGATAATGCCTGAATTATTGGTAGGGCTATTTTTTACTATGATATTTTTCACAATATTGTTATATGAAAATACTACATTAATATCCAAAAGTTTAAGTACATTAGCAATGCCTAAAAAGCCCGGGAAAAATGGAAGTACTAAAATATTTTTTGACAAAGTACGAGTGTTAATATTGACACGATAGAAAGTTCGTTTTGCCTTGTTGAGACAAGATTCCATAAACGCAGATGGATAACACAAATCACTTCCAATACCGTTGATTTTTTCCAATTCGGCATCGATGTATTCCGGACTGGCGATCCTAAGGGCGCGGAGAAACATTGATGAAAATATGGCCTTCTTAGTGGGGGTATCATGTCCCGAGTAAAAGTGTACGTAGGACAAATTGTTTGTCGTTTTCCGATAGATACTAAACTTAAAACCTGGGCTTTCCCTATGTACACGCACATCCAAAAATGGGATTGAATTGTCTTGCTCAACTTCTAAAGTAAACTTAATGGAGGGGACTTGATCATTTAACTGAAGGAGGAAGCTATCCAGGTCACGATTCATGGGCCAGATACACAAAATATCGTCGACGTACCGCAACCAAGGGATGCCAACCCCCAGGATTCTCGGAATATAGGTAATTTCGAAAAACTCCATATAAATATTGGAGAGGAGGGGCGATAAGGGGTTGCCCATAGCCATCCCAAAAACTTGTTGATAATACTCGTTATTGAAAGTGAATTTACAGTCTTTGATGCAAAGCTTAATGAGTTCCAAAACAATGTGTGAAGGTAGTGGCAGGTCATACTTATGTAATTCTTGGGAGAGAAAGTCAAGCATATCGTCAATCGGCACTTTTGTAAACAATGAACAAACATCAAAACTAATCAATTTATCGTTAGTTTCAGTACGTGCATTATTCAATTTTTCCGTAAGATCCATGGAATTTTTTACATGTGAATCAGAGATAGTTCCGAGAATGGGGGACAAGACTTTGACAAGCCATTTGGAGAGTTTATAAGTAATAGAGCCCACCGAGCTAATAATAGGGCGCATAGGGTTACCAGGTTTGTGGGTTTTAATAAGACCGTAAAGGTAGGGCAGAGCAGGTGAAGTGGACATGAAAAGCGGATCCTGTTATGTTGAATTCCTTTAAAACAGATTTAGATAAGAAGTGTAAAACATTAAATCTTTGGTAAACTTATCTTCTACTTTATTAACTTTTAATTTGCATTTTATTTTTTTATATATATCGAAACCTGACCATAGGCAGCAATGTGTTAAAACCCGGACAGAGTTCCAGTATAAATTTGTATTTTTTTTTTTTATAATCCATTTGATCTTGTGCTAAAAATCGATTAACTTTTAATTTGCATTTTATTTTTTTATATATATCGAAACCTGACCATAGGCAGCATTGTGTTAAAACCCGGCAGAGTTCCAGTATAAATTTGTATTTTTATAATCCATTTGATCTTGTGCTAAAAATCGATATTTTTCCTTACAAATCTGTACGCCTCACTGGTAATCCTTTAAGGTTTTAATTTTTAATTTTTTATTATTTTTACTTCTCTGTTTATTGTATATATATGTATGTATGTATGTATGTGTGTATTTGTATATATAGATATGTATGTATATATATATATATATATATATATATATATGTGTGTGTGTGTGTGTGTATGTATGTTATTTATTTTTTCTTTTTTTCTTTCTGTAACCTATATATAGGCTTAACCTTTTTATGTACTTCAGTGTTCCTGAGGATGTCATTAGACGAAAGCGCTTGAGCACCATTTTGTGTTTCCTTTCCTTCGTGGTTTTATTCATCATATATATATATATAATTAGGGTGTCACTAGGTAATAGGGGGAAAATTAAACGATGGATATTTTCCTATGACACCCCCTAAAATTGTTCCATTTGGTGTAAAACATACGGAAGAGAAATTTGGTCCTGATTGGTAATCATTTAAAGGTCGCCCTCGTCACTGAAAACAAGACCCATTTGTTGACGTCAACAAGCTGTTCAGTGTTCACAGCTTGGGCCGAACCAGATAATAAAAAACAAGGCAATTTGGTGAAATAACGAAAGTAAGACACTTAAAAACGCAAAGAATACAAACAGTTTATTATATAATCAAAATAGAAGACATAATTTGGCGAATAATGGTACAAAATGGAGAAGCAACAAAAGCAAACTTTGAGAAATAAAATACATATCCAGTAGCAGAATAATTGGTGCTCATACGCTGATCAGTGATTAGTTCTTTCGCGTCCTCACTAATGCTGATTTGTTCGGAGCTGGGTGTTGCTTTCTGTGGTCAGTGACAACTTGAACGAGGAACTGGAGCTGTTCTTCTTTCACTGTCAACTTTCCGTTCAGCTCCTTCACCAGAGCCACGGCCCGTTCCGCTCTGTCGTTCACCACTGCAAGTTTGGAGACCACATCCCGAGCTTGCACGTATTCAGAGTTTGACGTCCATGAACTGGGATGGTGGAGCAGAAAGCAATCTGGCAACTGAAGTTTTGAGAAGAATCCTCGGGTGTTCTTTGTGATCAGTTGCTCCAGTCCTTTGCTGTCACTGAGGAACATAGTATCAAGAACCAAAGGTCGTTTTGGCGGCATGTGAGGGGCTTCTTGATCTAACGCTGCAACCATGCTGCACTTCACTTCCATCGATATCCTCTCATCAAAGAACGCCAGACCCACTGCCTCCTCCGAATGGTACCACAGGTGCGCAGACAGCTTCTTGGTGGTACCATCAGAGATCTTCTTGTGCGGGTATCGAAGAGGCGTCCTCATCAATTCCCAATCATTCAGCGGAGCTTCGATGGACAGATGAGCTGTTGCCCACGCTTTCATGTAAACTAGAACAGAAAAGAGGCAGATATCTCGAATTCCGCGTTCCTCAGTGTTCGTCAGTTTAAACTGTCTTCGGAAGAGCCAGATCTTGATGGCATAGAGCCCCTTAGCCATCCATCTCGCCCGGTGCATAGCACCAGGGGCGCGGAAGTTTAGTCCCTTGTATGGAACTCCTCCAAGAAAGATGACGGAAAGATCGAGGAATTCCTGATAGTCATCACGAACTTGAAGTGCTTGTGATTTTGCAAATTCAATGAGCTCCGTTCTATACTTAAAAATAGCTGCTTTGGTGAACGCATCTGTGTCCGCAGTTTGGAACTGTTGCTGGTCAATGCGGTTCCAATAATCATGGAAGCGCTTGAAAAGCAGAATTTCTGGACCGGTAGATACTGAATCTAGCGATGCTGCGAATGCCGCCTGTAGCACCAACTCCAGTACATGGTGTCTGCACGCGCAGTGTAACAGGTCACGTCCAACTTTTTCTTCCAGAAGAACACAAGTTCCTCCACGGTGGCCTGTGTTTGTCGCGGTTGTGTCGAAACACATAGATTTGACATGATCGGTCACTCCCCATTCATTCAGGCAATCTATGATGGCATTTGTTTGTGCCAGCGCGGTTCCTGACAGAAGTTTTGGCACCCCGAGGAGCTGCTCTGTCCCGGAGCCAGATACAAGAATAGGTAAGCGGTCAACATATTCTCGTGACGTCAGATCTTGCATGAGTTTTCCGTCCCAGTGAACAGTCAACGGACTATTGCCTTGGAACTCGCTCTTCAGTTGCCGAGCCTTAAGGGTACGGAATTTTTCACGCTGACGATGAATGGATCCACGATTGATGTTGTAGTCGCTAGCATCATGCCCTAAGCTGGAAGCTGCCTCAAACAGCAGATATGTGGCCTTTCTTGACGAGAGTTGCGTGCGATCAAGCGCTGCCGCCAATTCCGATGTCATGATGTTCTTCGTTGCTCTTTGTTTAGACGCTAACGAACCACCACATGCTCCTTTTTCTTCGCTATCATCTGAGCTGGAGGATGAGGACTCCAAAATCGCTTCGTTGGATACTGCCTCCATTTCAGCTGCTGATCGCTTTCTTCGTTTCTCCTCTTCCTCCCGACGTCGAGTACAATCTTTGACTTGGCGCTGATGGGTCATGTCCAAACCTGCCATTGAACCTGGACATCCTTTCTGGCGCTGCTGCTGAAGGAACTCCCAATCCTCTGGGTACTTGACCAATTTCTCACAATCAGCGTGGGCGATGTCAAAGAGACGATCGAGGCGTTCAATGAATTCTTTTTCTTTCGTCTTGTGTGAATCGCTCGTCCTTGAGGCGTGTTTTTTGAGTCCTTTCCACTCCTCGAAGACTTTATCCAGTTTGCTGACGCAGTGTGTCTCGAGTCTGGTTGGAATGTGAGCTTTCTCCCAGAAGGACATCACTGCTCGAAGTGACTTCCTCAACGCGTCACGTATTGTCATTTTCTTTTCATGGTGAAGGTAAAGGAAGTAACCGAATGCTTGCCTGTAGGAAGGAAGCTTGCATCCTTTCGCCTCATCAACCGCTGCCCCTAATAGGTATATACACTTCCGGGTTTCCATCACCAGAAATCACGTAGCTGAAATGAGAAACAGTGAATCGTTAAGTATTGTTCACTTTATTTCTCAGATATTCAGACACACACAGATACACACACACACATATATAGAGATATATAGATATCTAATGAACGATTATGGAGACGCCGCGCAAGCATTAAACTTTGGAAGGCGGGGGCGACCTTTTATAGTTATTCAAATAAAAAGATTTTTCAGTCACCATGTTTTTTTCACCAATGGAATAGATTCGCGGGGTGTCAGCATGAAAATTTCAAACTTTGCATTTAAGTGACACCCTAATATATATATATATATATATGAATAAAACCACGAAGAGAAAAAAGAAACACAAAGGGGTGTAAGCAATGTGATTCCTTTTACATAGGTCAGACGGGAAAGGATTTGCAAACGCGTGTAAAACAGCATCAATATTCCGTTAGAACGGGACAGTTGTCCAGTGCCCTTTTTGTCCATTTGTCAGAGTTATCCCATTGTATTGATTGGAATAATGTTTCAGTTTTGTTTCACTCTAGCAACATTGTTAATAGAAATATTCTTGAGTCGGCTATAATTCAACTTACAAATAACCTTAACATGAGTAAAGGTCTGTTTCAACTTGATCCCGTTGCTCTGAATTCCTTCAGAATGGATTTAAACAAAAAGGGCAGGTTGTTAAATCTTTGGTAAAAAATTTGTTTTTGTCTGTTGTTTCCCTTACAATTTTATTTTTCA